>JAXCGZ010006128.1:0-32500 GCA_037179515.1 Halocaridina rubra
CATGTATCTCTCTCTCTCTCTCTCTCTCTCTCTCTCTCTCTCTCTCTCTCTCTCTCTCTCTCTCTCTCTCTCTCTCTCTCTCTCTCTCTCTCTCTCTCTCTCTCTCTCTCTCTACATATCTATATATATTTATATATATATATATATATATATATATATATATATATATATGTGTGTGTGTGTGTGTGTGTGTGTGTGTGTGTGATTACCTAATTGTGATTACCTGATTGTGTTTACGGGAAAGAGCCCAAAGCTCGTATCTTCCCGTCTCCTGATCGGTTCCATTTTAGACTTAGTGATACTTATCATACCTGTCCTTAAAACTATGGATTGAGATAGCATTAACTACCTCCTCGCTTAGCCAATTCCAATTATCAACTACTCTTACACTGAAAAAGTATTGCCTTACATCCTGCAAAGAAATTTTCTTACGAAGCTTCAAACTATGACCTCTAGTTCTAGAGCCAGCCATATCAAAATATCGATCCCTATCCACTCTACCATAACCATGAAGGAATTTAAAGACTGTCACCATATCCCCCCTCACTCTTCTAGCTTCCAGTGATGGTAAGTCTAATTCCCTCAGCCTCTCATCATAACTGAGATTGCGTATTTCTGGCACCAGTTTCGTGGCATGTCTTTGAACTTTTTCAAGCTTAGCTATGTGCTTTTTCAAGTGCGGATTCCAAAAGGGGGCTGCATATTCGAGTTTTGGCCTCACATAGGTTACATAAATATTTCTGAACATTTCCTTGTCCATGTGCCTGAAGGCTACCCTTACATTTGATAAGAATGCATATGCTGCCCTTACTATGCCATTTATATGTATTTCTGGAGACAAATCTGCCAGTATGTTTACTCCAAGATCTCTCTCATTTTCTGTCTCTTGAAGTTGTACTCCAGCCACCGAGTAGTCAAGCTTGGGCCTTCTTGCACTTGTACCCATTCTCATTACCTTACATTTTGAAGAATTGAATTTCATTAGCCACTTTTCTGACCACTCATGCAGATTATTTAGATCCTCCTGAAGTTCTCTACCATTGTTCTCGTTTTTTACTTTCTTCACAATCTTTGCATCATCTGCAAACATATTCATGAATGAATTTGCAGATTCTGGTAGGTCATTTACATATACAAGGAACAAAAGTGGCCCTAAAACTGAACCCTGTGGAACTCCACTACTAACTCTTCTCCATTCAGACACTGAGTGTCTTACTCTAACCCTCTGTTCCCTTCCTTCTAAGTAAGTTTTTATCCATTCCAAAACATTTCCACCTATTCTAGCCATTGATTGCAGCTTCCTAATAAGTCTCCCATGTGGAACAGTGTCAAACGCTTTCTGGAAGTCTAGGAATATGCAATCTGCCCAGCCCTCTCTTTCCTGTAAGATTTGGCTTACCTCATCATAAAATTGATCTACCTTCTCTGAAGCCATGTTGCCTCAATGACAAAAAGTTGAAGGATTCCAAGTGAAGAGAGATATGTTTCCTTAGTAGTTTCTCCATAACTTTGCAAACTATGCTGGTCAAGGAAACTGGTCTATAGTTCAGAGCCGTATCCCTCCTTCCCTTTTTGAAGATAGGTATCACATTTGCTTGTTTCCAGCATCTTGGAATTTCCCCCGACTCCAGTGACTCCTTAAATATGATACTTAGTGCCACTGATATTGCGTTTGCGCATTGTTTAAGCACATGAGGGGATATGTCATCGGGACCTGTAGCTTTATGAACATCTAAATCCATCAGCGCTTTGCATACCTCTGTGGCTGTAAGGTTGATATTCTCTAATACCGGCCCTTGATCTTCTATCACTGCAATCTGAGGGGGTGGGGTATTTTCTACTGTAAATACTGACTGAAACTCCTTGTTTAATTCTTTGCAGATATCTTCATCCGTCTCAGTGATGCTTCCATCCGCTCTCTTTAGCCTTAAAACCTGCCTCCTTGTGTGTGTGTGATTACCTAATTGTGATTACCTAATTGTGTTTACGGGAAAGAGCCCAAAGCTCGTATCTTCCCGTCTCCTGATCGGTTCCATTTTTAGACTTAGTGATACTTATCATACCTGTCCTTAAAACTATGGATTGAGATAGCATTAACTACCTCCTCGCTTAGCGAATTCCAATTATCAACTACTCTTACACTGAAAAAGTATTTCCTTACATCCTGCAAACAAGTTTTCTTCCGAAGCTTCAAACTATGACCTCTAGTTCTAGAGCCAGCCATATCGAAATATCGATCCCTATCCACTCTATCATAACCATGAAGGAATTTAAAGACTGTCACCATATCCCCCCTTACTCTTCTAGCTTCGAGTGATGGCAAGTCTAATTCCCTCAGCCTCTCATCATAACCGAGATTGCGTATTTCTGGCACCAGTTTCGTGGCATGTCTTTGAACTTTTTCAAGCTTAGCTATGTGCTTTTTCAAGTGCGGATTCCAAAAGGGGGCTGCATATTCGAGTTTTGGCCTCACATAGGTTACATAAATATTTCTGAACATTTCCTTGTCCATGTGCCTGAAGGCTACCCTTACATTTGATAAGAATGCATATGCTGCCCTTACTACGCCATTTATATGTATTTCTGGAGACAAATCTGCCAGTATGTTTACTCCTAGATCTCTCTCATTTTCTGTCTCTTGAAGTTGTACTCCAGCCACCGAGTAGTCAAGCTTGGGCCTTCTTGCACTTGTACCCATTCTCATTACCTTACATTTTGAGGTATTGAATTTCATTAGCCACTTTTCTGACCACTCATGCAGATTATTTAGATCCTCCTGAAGTTCTCTACCATTGTTCTCGTTTTTTACTTTCTTCACAATCTTTGCATCATCTGCAAACATATTCATGAATGAATTTACAGACTCTGGTAGGTCATTTACATATACAAGGAACAAAAGTGGCCCTAAAACTGAACCCTGTGGAACTCCACTACTAACTCTTCTCCATTCAGACACTGAGTGTCTTACTCTAACCCTCTGTTCCCTTCCTTCTAAGTAAGTTTTTATCCATTCCAAGACATTTCCACCTATTCTAGCCATTGATTGCAGCTTCCTAATAAGTCTCCCATGTGGAACAGTGTCAAACGCTTTCTGGAAGTCTAGGAATATGCAATCTGCCCAGCCCTCTCTTTCCTGTAAGATTTGGCTTACCTCATCATAAAATTCTAATAAGTTTGTTACTGTTGATCTTCCTTCTCTGAAGCCATGTTGCCTCACTGACAAAAAGTTGAAGGATTCCAAGTGAAGAGAGATATGTTTCCTTAGTAGTTTCTCCATAACTTTGCAAACTATGCTGGTCAAGGAAACTGGTCTATAGTTCAGAGCCGTATCCCTCCTTCCCTTTTTGAAGATAGGTATCACATTTGCTTGTTTCCAGCATCTTGGAATCTCCCCCGACTCCAGTGACTCCTTAAATATGATACTTAGTGCCACTGATATTGTGCTTGCGCATTTTTTAAGCACATGAGGGGATATGTCATCAGGACCTGTAGCTTTATGAACATCTAAATCCATCAGCGCTTTGCATACCTCTGTGGCTGTAAGGTTGATGTTCTCTAATACCGGCCCTTGAGCTTCTATCACTGCAATCTGAGGGGGTGGGGTATTTTCTACTGTAAATACTGACTGAAACTCCTTGTTCAATTCTTTGCAGATCTCTTCGTCCGTCTCAGTGATGCTTCCATCCGCTCTCTTTAGCCTTAAAACCTGTTCTTTTACCTTCAGTTTTCCTCTGATAAAGCTGTGGAAAAGCTTGGGATTTTCTTTAGCCTTCCTGGTGATGTCCCTCTCATAATCTCTCTCTGCCTCTCTCCTTTTACTTAGGTAGTCATTTCTTGCTCTTTTGTAGGTTTGCCAGGCATTTATGTTTTTTCTCCTCCTATACCTTTTCCAGCATTTGTCTCTCCACTCCTTAGCTCTTTTACACCCATTATCGAACCATTTCTCTCTGGCATGAATTACACCTACTTTGGTGACAGGTATGCAGCAGTCTACTATCTTCCCATATTTCTCACAAAAGATGTCATACATTTCTTGTACAGATTTGTTGTAAAATAAGGTTCTCCAGTCAATAACTGCAAAAAGCTCATTCATTTTGATGTAATCTCCTTTCGGATAGTTCCTCCTCATGTCCTCAGTGCCTCTACTCTCAGGAAGAATGTGTGTGTATGTGTGTGTGTGTGTGTGTGTGTGTGTGTGTGTTTGTGTGCATACACACACACACACACACAAACATGCACACACAGTACACACATCCCAGTATCTCTTAAAATTTTCCTTGTGTTTTTGAGTGACTAAGTGCTTAGTGGAAAACTTTACCATAATTTCCCTAAATCTGAAATCCTGCAGAGTATTGTGAGTACAAAACTTATATTTGTTGTATGACGAGACTGTCCAAAATATTAAAGGAAAAAATTGAGAACATTTTCGTGAGGGGAGAGAGAAGCTGCTGTCCTGTTCTGCCTTGAAGGAAATTTAGAAGAGTTCCCAGAGGTGAAGCCATCACATCACATTACCTAATTTTTTGTGTAAACTGGGGAAAGCTCTTAAGCCGTTTACCTGATCCTGTGGTTCCATATAATGTTAAAATCAGTATCCTTCCCATTTATATTAACTTGTTAGTTAGTTTGATACACGAAATAATTGAATAATTAAATAAATACCAAAAACACACCTGTCAACAGTACTGAGTTAAGTTGCCAAGTAGTACAGCTGTCTTATTTTCTTCAATTTTTTTCTTTTCTTTTAGCTTTCTCTTTTACTATTTTTTTATTTTGTATATATATTGAGCTAAATGTAAAGTCTAATCCTGTGATAACATATCTTGGTTGGAAAGTGAGTTTATCAGTTAGGAAGAAATATAGCAGAAACAGGTGGGTGCCTCCTCAGACACAAATTTGAATTTTCCTTCAGGTTTGACTTTTGTTTTCTTGCATTTTTTCTTTTTCTTTTTATCCTCAAATTACCATAGTCAAATTTTTAAGTTAAGATCTGTGTTACCAGAAAAGAGATAAATTGAGTCACTAAATAGCACTTATATAGAGATATAAAAATTCTGTGTGAAGCTTAAATAAAAGATTTTCTCTCTTTTTTTTCTCTTTCTCTTCTTCTTTCTATATTCTGTGAGAGGGAGAACATAAAAATGAGGCCATCTCTGTCCCAAACCTCTCCCACCCATGGGTCGGGAGGAGGGGTAGCCATTAGGAGACTAAAACAGAAAATCAAGAATTTAGAGGCAATGGTTATAAGCCTTGATGAAAACATTTGGAATATGGATAGAGAAATGAAAGAGAATGAAACACTAAGAGAGGAAATAAGACTTTTGGAGGAAGCAAATAAAGCACAAGGGCAGGAGAAAAAGGAGCTAGAAAAAAGAATAAAGAAGCTGGAAGGGGAAAAGAGTGAACTAGAAACAAGAATTTCTAAACAAGAAGATAAAAACAAACAGCTGAATGACAACCTAAAGGAATTAAATGTTAGTTCACTGCTCTCTTCTGAGAGAGACGAGATTGCTGCGTGGAATGTCCAGATTAAGGAAATTATTGAACAGTTCAGAAAAGAGTTCCAGGAGTGAATATGGAAAATGATGATATGAAAACTTCCTTTGCTGATGCACTAAAGGGGAATGTGGCAGTAAAAGAGGCTGTAAAGGTGGTGGCACTGGAAAACATACAAACAGTTGACTATAAAGAGACAGTAATCGAAAAAATTAAAGACGTTGTGATGGAAAGGGCAAACCCACTCATCAGACAGGCACTTGATAAAGAGAAGACAGTGGTAATCTCAGGCATAAGCGAATCCCAAGAGCCAACATGGCGAGGGAGACTTGAAGAAAATAAAGCTAGGGTTGTAGACCTGATAAGAAAGCTTGGAGTAGTATGTGGTCCTGAGGATATTGTAAACATACACCAACTAGGTAAATATTCAAGGGAAGGAAAGCCGAGACAAACAAAAGTAACCTTTGAGAGAGGGGAAACATGTAGGGAAATATTGTTGAGAAAAAAAAAGTCTAAAAGACCTTCAAGAATTCAAAGAAGTGTTCATTAGATGATACAGAACACAGGAAGAGATGGGAAAGATAAAATACCTGTTGGAGGAGGCAAGAAGGTTAAATGAGGAAAGAAATGAAGAAGAGAAAAAAAAATTTCATTTCAGAGTTCTTCCAGACAAAGGGGAGATAAAGAAGATAATGACAGAAGATCAGGAGATGGGGCCTCATTAAGATTGTTATACACAAATGCTGATGAATTAGCTGGTAAGGCAGTAGAATTAAAAGATAGGATTCACAACAGTAAGGCAGATATAGTAGCAGTTACAGAGACTAAGTTGAGTGAGGACATAAACAGTGGCACAGTTTTTCCAAAGGGCTTCAGAATACTAAGGGTTGAAAGATCTGAGAGGACTGGTGGAGGGATAGCACTGCTCATAAGTGAAAGGATTCAAGTTGAAGAAATAAACTTGGCTATAGAAAGTGAGTTCAAGGAATTTCTTGTTGCTCGCATAAATACTGGGTCAGAGAGCATTATAATAACTGTTGTATATAACCCACCAAGGAACCAGAATAGGCTTGAAGTTTATGAGGAAAGTCATATAGGTACTATTGAAGTTATAAACTCAGTTGTTAACATGGCACAGGAAAAAAAAATGTAGGATTTTGATTATGGGAGATTTTAATCATAAAGAGATAGATTGGATAAATCTTGACCAACACAGTAGTGAGGACTCATTCGGGGCAAGATTCCTAGATTGCGTACAAGGGAATTTCCTACGCCAACATTTAATGGAACCAACGAGGGCCAGGGGTGGGGATGAGCCATCACTACTTGATCTAGTATTCACAGATAATGTGTTGGATATTGAAAAAATTGAGTATGAACCACCAGTTGGAAAGAGTGACCACTGTGTATTGTTGATGGAGTATATCATTGAAGATATTCTACCTGAGAGTAGAGGCACTGAGGACATGAGGAGGAACTATCCGAAAGGAGATTACATCAAAATGAATGAGCTTTTTGCAGTTATTGACTGGAGAACCTTATTTTACAACAAATATATACAAGAAATATATGACATCTTTTGTGAGAAATATGGGAAGATAGTAGATTGCTGCATACCTGTCACCAAAGTAGGTGTAATTCATGCCAGAGAGAAATGGTTCAATAATGGGTGTAAAAGAGTTAAGGAGTGGAGAGACAAATGCTGGAAAAGGTATAGGAGGAGAAAAAACATAAATGCCTGGCAAACCTACAAAAGAGCAAGAAATGACTACCTAAGTTAAAGGAGAGAGGTAGAGAAAGACTATGAAAAGGACATCACCAGGAAGGCTAAAGAAAATCCCAAGCTTTTCCACAGCTTTATCAGAGGAAAACTGAAGGTAAAAGAACAGGTTTTAAGGCTAAAGAGAGCCGATGAAAGCATCACTGAGACGGATGAAGAGATCTGCAAAGAATTGAACAAGGAGTTTCAGTCAGTGTATTTACAGTAGAAAATACCCCACCCACTCATATTGCAGAGATAGAAGCTCAAGGGCCGGTATTAGAGAACATCAACCTTACAGCCACAGAGGTATGCAAAGCACTGATGGATTTAGATGCTCATAAAGCTACAGGTCCTGATGACATATCCCCTCATGTGATTAAAATATGCGCAAACTCAATATCAGTGGCACTAAGTATCATATATAAAAAGTCACTGGAGTCAGGGGAGATTCCAAGATGCTGGAAACAAGCAAATGTGATACCTATCTTCAAAAAGGGAAGGTGGGATACGGCTCTGAACTATAGGCCAGTTTCCTTGACCAGCATAGTTTGCAAAGTTATGGAGAAACTACTAAGGAAACATATCTCTCTTCACTTGGAATCCTTCAACTTTTTGTCAGTGAGGCAACATGGCTTCAGAGAAGGTAGATCATCAGTAACAAACTTACTAGAATTTTATGATGAGGTAAGCCGAATCTTACAGGAAAGAGAGAGTTGGGCAGATTGCATATTCCTAGACTTCCAGAAAGCGTTTGACACTGTTCCACATGGGAGACTTATTAGGAAGCTGCAAGCAATGGCTAGAATAGGTGGAAATGTTTTGGAATGGATAAAAACTTACTTAGAAGGAAGGGAACAGAGGGTTAGAGTAAGACACTCAGTGTCTGAATGGATAAAAGTTAGTAGTGGGGTTCCACAGGGTTCAGTTTTAGGGCCACTTTTGTTCCTTGTATATGTAAATGACCTACCAGAATCTGTAAATTCATTCATGAATATGTTTGCAGATGATGCAAAGATTGTGAAGAAAGTAAAAAACGAGAACAATGGTAGAGAACTTCAAGAGGATCTAAATAATCTACATGAGTGGTCAGAAAAGGGGCTAATGAAATTCAATACTTCAAAATGTAAGGTAATGAGAATGGGTACAAGTGCAAGAAGGCCCAAGCTTGACTACTCGGTGGCTGGAGTACAACTTCAAGAGACAGAAAATGAGAGAGATCTAGGAGTAAACATACTGGCAGATTTGTCTCCAGAAATACATATAAATGACATAGTAAGGGCAGTATATGCATTCTTATCAAATGTAAGGGTAGCCTGCAGGCACATGGGCAAGGAAATGTTCAGAAATATTTATGTAACCTATGTGAGACCAAAACTCGAATATGCAGCCCCCTTTTGGAATCCACACTTGAAAAAGCACATAGCTAAGCTTGAAAAAGTTCAAAGACATGCCACGAAACTGGTGCCAGAAATACGCAATCTCAGTTATGATGAGATGCTGAGGGAATTAGACTTACCATAACTGAAGCTAGAAGATTGAGGGGGGGATATGGTGACAGTCTTTAAATTCCTTCATGGTTATGATAGAGTGGATAGGGATCGATATTTTGATATGGCTGCCTCTAGAACTAGAGGTCATAGTTTGAAGCTTCGTAAGAAAACTTCTTTGCAGGATGTAAGGAAATACTTTTTCAGTGTAAGAGTAGTTGATAATTGGAATTGGCTAAGCGAGGAGGTAGTTAATGCTATCCCAATCCATAGTTTTAAGGACAGGTATGATAAGTATCACTAAGTCTAAAATGGAACCGATCAGGAGACGGGAAGATACGAGCTTTGGGATCTTTCCCGTAAACTCAACTAGGTAAGCACAATTAGGTAATCACACACACACATATATATATATATATATATATATATATATATATATATATATATATATATATATATATATATATATATATATATATATATATATATATATATATATATATATTGTGGGGTGGTTTGGTTTAAGATGCTACGTAAAAAGATTTTAAATAAACTTAGACTACCCAGGCGAGATGTTGCCTCTGGGCAGTCTCGGCGCCAAAAAAGAGCGTCTCCTTGTGCCTCGTGACGTCATCTGTAGGAGACATTCCTAGAGCAGTAATTGGCTCTGATTTCATTTTAAGGACTATTTTAGTGGTGGTCCCTATCAGGCAATTATAGCAGAGATGCAAGGGAGAGACAGTATTTTTAGGTGCAACAAGTGGAAGCAAATAAAATAAAACGAGAATAATAATGAAAAGTTAGGTTACTGGTTATTTGTTTCTTAATTTTCTTGGCTCGGAGCAGACAGAAAAATAGGAGCAGCCTTTATATTGGGGCTATACTTCTACACGTACAAGAAGAGTAAATAAGCTATTTTTACAATTAGCTATAAGCTAAAATACAAATTGCAAATAATCATAATCTGCGAAAGTCAAGAAGTGGGAATTATTTTATTAGTTAGAAAATAACAGTTATGTTAAATTTATTTTTTTTAGTTAGAAAATAACAGCTATGTTACTAATTTATTTGTTAAGGCATCTAACAGCCTCTGTTGACATTGAGCGAAACACTCTGTCACAAAGGCCCTTTCTAGAGAATATTGATTTAGCAAAATTCTACTACAGAAGGCGAAAAAAAAACAGAGGAAGTTACGGTGACTTCAGTGTTATTATGAGGGATGAGATATCCTTCTCATGGAAAAGAACAAATGAACAATAAGAATGGGATCCACCACTGGAACATATCATACTATTAGTAAAAGTAAACAAGTCTTGTAAACAAAACATTAAATGGCATGCAAAACATAAAAGAAATGTGATCAAATTCAAATTTCAAGAAAATTAAATCACAATTAGATATCAGTGAATATCAATGTTTAAGTTTATGAATGCTTCACATGCAAGAAGGCAATAATATAAAATACAAAATAAAATACAGTATACGCAAATTAAACATTTGAACCACGTCGTCACTAACATTGGCGACTGGATTTAAAACATTCAGCTATTCAGCACTAAACTAAAATGTTTCTGCCAAGTTCTGGCTTTCAAAGTCCCACAAAGGGAAATATAAAACTACGATCAAAAAATTATTCTTCATCTTTTTCGTCTTCCATTAGGAATAACGTTTGTACGCTAAAATAAACAAGTACAGTACAGCATTAAAGACATAAAAGATAAACATAAAAATAAACAACACATTAGAGAAGTAATCTTTACTGACTAGCCAAATTTAGGCTAACAGCACCAGCTTCCTCATTTGAGGGTAACGACCGTCGACTTAGTAGATCAGCAAGGTCATTGTCCTTGCCATGAACATGTTGGGCAGTAAATTTGAAAAGATTCAGGTAAAGTGTCCACCTTTTCAGACGAGGATTTAGCTTGTCTGCAGTCTGTAAATATAGGAGAGGTCGGTGGTCGGTTCTCAGTGTAAAATGTTGGCCATACAGATGGACTTCAAATTTCTTTATGGCCCAATATGCAGCTAGAGCTTCCTTCTCCACAGTGGAGTAATTTCGCTCTGCAGGGCGAAGCCTGCGGCTTGCATATCGCACTGGAGCTACTTCTGCTGAGTTGTCTGATCGGGCTTGCAAGAGCACGGCACCCAGGCCTTCGTCTGAGGCGTCGGTCTGCAAGATAAATGGAAAATCAGGGTTTACCAGTTGTAATACTGGCTCACCTGCCAATGCTTCTCGGAGCTTGAAAAATGCTCTCTCCGCTTCATCTGTCCATTTGACAGGGGAGGATTTACTTTGCTTCGAGGAGGTCAGTTGCTGCAAAGGGGCAGCGATGGTATTAAAGTGTGGAATGAACCGTTGGTAGTAGCCGACACTACCCAGGAATGATCTCAGTTGAGTGGCAGTAGCAGGTTTCTCCATATCCTTAATAGCTTGTACCCTGTCATGTATAGGGGACATAACTCCTTCTCCAACCACATGGCCGAGATACTGCAATTGTGTGAAACCAATCTCACATTTGGAAGGCTTTAAGTGAAGTCCATGCTGGTTCAGACGAGTGAGAACTCTGCGGAGAGTCTCGAGGTGCGATGACCAATCCTGAGAATGCACCAGGATGTCGTCTATAAAGCATGAAACATTGTCGAGATCCTGTAGTACTATCCTCATGAGTCTGCTGAAGCAGCCAGGGGCATTTACCATACCAAAAGGCATGACCCTGAACTGATATAGACCATATCTTGTGGAAAAAGCTGTAAGAGGCTTGGTAGTCTCGCTCAACGGGACTTGCCAAAATCCACTGGCCAGATCCAACTTGGACAGGTAACGGGCTTGAGAAAGCAACGAGAAAATATGCTCGGCGTCAGCAATGGGCTCTCCATCAAAGATGGTACGGGAGTTAAGCTTACGACAGTCAAGGCAGAACCTGTGACTGCCATCTCGCTTACGCACTGCCAGTAACGGCGAACACCAAGGCGAAATGCTCTTTTCAACTATTCCGAGGCGGACCCAAGTGTCAAGATCTTCCTTCAGCCGTAAGGACAGCTGGTGGGGAAGACCATAGGAATGCCGAAATGGCTCTGGGTCAGTCAGTCTGACATGATGCTCAAGGGTAGTGGTAATGCCTGGGAGGTCATTGAAGACGTTCTCATAGTCCTCAAATAGCTTGTTCAGCTGTTCCCGTTGACTCGGTTGCAGTCTGGAGTTAATAATACAATTACTCACACTTTCTTTTCGGTGTGTGGGAATGGCAGGATCCTTACCATCATCAAAAGCTAAGCTTATGTCTTCAATTGCAAGGGCGGTGGCTGCGGCCAGAGGGGCTTCTTCAGAAAAACTCCACTCCCGTAAGTCTGTCTCCACTGCAAGGGTGGAGTATTCCAATATAGGAAGTAAGGGGTGGCTATAATGGAGCACCTGTGTTGCTGCAGCCTCGGAGGTTCTGTTGATGCTTGAGGCATCTATAGGGGTTGCTGGGAGCGCCAGCGCAGGATCCCTGTGGGCCTCCGGGTCCTCACAATAAAGCTTCAGCTGGTTAATGTGGTATTTCCGGTTAATGTCATCAACATTTAGCACATAATTGTCAGGGGTCACCCGGTGTACCACAGTGTACGGTCCTTTCCAGCGTAGCATTAGCTTACGGGTATCTGTTGGAAGAAGTAACAGAGCTCGATCTCCGGGTGTCAGGGCACGACGCCGCGCACGCTTGTCAAAGAGGAGCTTGGCAGTCTGCTGGTGACCCTTAATGGCTAATTGTGCAGTTTTCCATGCCTTTTTGAGGTGAGACGAAAACTTCAAAATATACTCATGAACGTCCCTATCGTCATCTTCGATGGTAGGTGAATCCCAACATTCTGCCAAGAATTCTACTGGGCCTCTGACCTTATGACCATAAATCATCTCGAAAGGCGAGTATCCAGTAGTGTCGTGGGGCGTGTCTCTGCAGGAGAAAAGTGCAGCAGGGACGTACTTGTCCCACTGCCTAGGCATATCTATCACCAGCTTGCGCAAACATCGCTTCAATGTCCCGTTATAGCGTTCGCATGCTCCATTTGATTGGGCATGATAGACACTCGTACGAATGTGCTTGATTTCTGAAAGGTTACAGAAAGCCTCAAAGTGCCTACTTGTAAACTGACTTCCATTGTTAGAAGTGACCTGCTTAGGAAAGCCAACCCTGAAGCACATTTCAAATAGGGCATGAGCGACTGCTTCAGTTGTGATAGAAGACAGTGGCACTGCATCTGGGTACCTTGTTGCCAGGTCAGCATATACCAGGAGGAATTGTTTCCCCGTGGACAAAGTTGGATTAATAGGACCTAGTATGTCAATAGCGACATTGGAAATTGGCTCCATTGAGAGCTTAGTTATCCCCATGGGAACTTTCGGTACTGGTGCCGTTGAGGTGGATTGACAGACAGGGCAGGAACCTACATATCTGTCTACCTCGGTGTACATGTTTGGCCATGCAAAAGCCTTCTGAAGGACATACCGAGTTTTTGCTTTGCCTCTGTGTCCACTCAGAGGTAAATGGTGTGCCACATACATAGCCTGGCGGCGCAACGAAGCGGGCACCACCAACTGTTTAAAGGTGTGGCCACCTTTAGTCACATGCCTACGAAGTACTCCATCTTCAAGGGCATAAGTGATCTGGCCTCCTCCTCTCACTGTGAAGGTCCTTCCCTCGGTGGCCTGCTGCATCCAGCGCTTGAGGCTGGGGCAGTCTTGCTGCAATTTGGCAAAGTCTGGACGGGACTTCAATGGCTCTAGAGGTGCATCATCTGGTAAAGGAGGGGGAAACTCTCCGCGTTCCACATTACGTTTACTAACTGCGGCAGACTCAACAGAGTCAGTCGGAGAATCATCCAAATTCTTGGCATCGAGGCCAGGAGTTGCTGCTGAAATGGCTTCATGTGACTTCCCCCGAGGGAAGTTAAAATGAGAAATGTCCTTATGGTAGAGGTCGGCCTGGAAAGTAGGAACTAGGTTCAGTGCACGACCCATCAAGACAGGGTACATAAGCCCAATCATTGCCACAGCTGGGGCTTTTCCCTTGTAGTATTTGCAATCCAGGTTAATGACACAGCAACGTCGTATTTGGGGTGTTCCTTCAGCAACCCGCAGACGAACGACTTTGCTGGTAAAATCTTCATCCCTGACAATTCTCTCGTCAACAAGTATGCCATTGGCCCCTGTGTCAAGGGCTATCTCAGCTTCCACACCATTTATGGTTTCTAGGCATTTTGGGATAATTTCCAGATCATCATGTTCGATGAATTCCACATTGGCAAGTTTGTGTGGTGGTTCCTTGGCATTTTCCTCATTGGCCCTTTCTGGCCCTGTTTCCACAACATGGGCTGAGTGAGTGGCCAGACGGCTATGTGGGCCGCCGCTGTGTGAGGGAGCGTGGTGGCTCTTAGAGTTTGGCTGAAAACCCTGGGAAGGTGGAGCAGAGTAATGGCCTTTGCCTCTTAACTGCTGAGGCTTAGGTCTTACCGGGTCATCCTTCTTGAGTGTGGGTGCATGGCCGTAATAAGGCTTAGGAGTGTGAGGAGGAGGAGCTGGACGATTGAAGTTCTGCGAGGGGCTCTTGTGCTTCCCGTTCCTGTAATCTCTATTTCCGGATAAAGGACTACTGTCTGGGATTCCCGCTCGAAACCGAGCAAGCGCAAGCTCATGTTTACGTTGTGCTTGTGCCTCCTCACGTTGTGCTTGTGCCTCCTCACGTTGTGCTTTTGCTTGTGCCTCCTCACGTGCTTGTGCCTCCAGCTTATTTCGGCGTTCAACCATCTTCTCATAAGCCCATTCGAAGAGCTCCTGTCTTGGGGAAAACCCATATCTCTCACCCCTAGCAATCAGTATGTCTAGGTAACGCTCCTCATCGAATGTTTTGATGGTTTCCATGTTTGTTTCCTGAACAGTCAATAACGAAGTGCCAAAACAACCACAAAAAAAAAACAAATCTCTACAGTACAGTAGTAGAAAAAAAAAATGAAAGAACCACACAACACCAAGGAGAGAAAAAAAAGATTCAACACCACAGTTCAAACTTAAACGTAAAAGTGATCTCAAAATCTCACCATAAAAGTGACTCAAAATACAATCAAGTGCAACAGCAGCAAAATGTTGCAAAACAGTGTATGAAACACTGGCAATACAGAATGGCAGTCGTGCCTGCTTAACAGCAATATGTGGCAGTACCTGCGGTTATTGTGCAAATGAAAGGAATGAGCAACACAATCAAGTGCAACAGCAACAAAATGTTGCAAAACAGTGTATGAAACACTGGTAATACAGAATGGCAGTCGTGCCTGCTTAACAGCAATACGTGGCAGTACCTGCAGTTATGGTGCAAATGAAAGGAATGAGTAACAACGAATTTTACCGACTAGCACCCAGTGCCTGAGAGTACAATCAAGTACAGTATAGCGGTCGTGCCTGCGTATGAGCGCATATATGGCAGTACCCACAAATAAAATGTCGTAAGTAATACGAACAAGTACAGTATCGCGGTCGTGCCTGCGTATGAGCGCGTATATGGCAGTACCCACAAATAAAATGTCGTAAGTGATACGAACAAGTACAGTATCGCGGTCGTGCCTGCGTATGAGCGCGTATATGGCAGTACCCACAAATAAAATGTCGTAAGTAAAATTCTGGAGTGTTACCAAAAGGGCACAGATCCTATGCAAAATACACCAACGATAAGCTAACAGCTTACTAGGCAGCCAGATTACACATTTCTACTAGTAATGAGAAAATTTATTTTCATGTGACAACTCAGACACATGAAAGGCTTAGCCTAGGCTCGATAAATGACACCAAAGTTTTTCTTCCAATCTATGAGCAGTCAATGCTTGAATATAAAACACAATTATAAGCAAAAATACTTAATATGCTTTCTCCCAATTCCTAATTCCAAGGAAATTAAACAATTCCTAACAAGTATCACCCTTTAACGGATATATAAAACACGAATGCTTTAAAACTCAATCTTATCACGCAAATAAATGAAATTTTAAATAACACGTCTTCTCGTCATGCAAAATTTCTTAAGTCTGTTACCACATAATCTCATGTAGATTTCCTGAAATATTGTTTACCACATGGGAAACAAGAAAATATTAGTTACCATAATCAATATTGAAAATAAAGAAAAATTTCTTATCCGCAACGTTTCTAGCGCGAAAATTTTCGTGTGCAGCCTAAGATTCATTCATTTCAATAATCGAGCCAATGGTAATCGGGTTTCATGTGCAATGTTAAAAAGCAAAATAAAAATAAATTTATAAAATCAGTCTGTCTGTTCGGGTCCCTGTTCGGGCGCCAATTATGTGGGGGGGTTTGGTTTAAGATGCTACGTAAAAAGATTTTAAATAAACTTAGACTACCCAGGCGAGATGTTGCCTCTGGGCAGTCTCGGCGCCAAAAAAAGTGCGTCTCCTTGTGCCTCGTGACGTCATCTGTAGGAGACATTCCTAGAGCAGTAATTGGCTCTGATTTCATTTTAAGGACTATTTTAGTGGTGGTCCCTGGCAGGCAATTATAGCAGAGATGCAAGGGAGAGACAGTATTTTTAGGTGCAACAAGTGGAAGCAAATAAAATAAAACGAGAATAATAATGAAAAGTTAGGTTACTGGTTATTTGTTTCTTAATTTTCTTGGCTCGGAGCAGACAGAAAAATAGGAGCAGCCTTTCTATTGGGGCTATACTTCTACACGTACAAGAAGAGTAAATAAGCTATTTTTACAATTAGCTATAAGCTAAAATACAAATTGCAAATAATCATAATCTGCGAAAGTCAAGAAGTGGGAATTATTTTATTAGTTAGAAAATAACAGTTATGTTAAATTTATTTTTTTTAGTTAGAAAATAACAGTTATGTTACTAATTTATTTGTTAAGGCATCTAACAGCCTCTGTTGACATTGAGCGAAACACTCTGTCACATATATATATATATATATATATATATATATATATATATATATATATATATATATATATATATATATATATATATATATATATATATATATATATATATATATATATATATATATATATATATATATATATATATATATATATATATATATATATATATATATATATATATATATATATATATATATATATATATAAATATATATATATATATATATATATATATATATATATATATATATATATATATATATATATATATATATATATATATATATATATATATATATATATATATATAAATATATATATATATATATATAGATATATATATATATATATATATATATATATATATATATATGTATATATATATATATATATATATATATATATATATATATATATATATATATATATATATATATATGTTTGTGTGTGTGTGTGTGTGTGTGTATGTATATATATATATATATATATATATATATATATATATATATATATATATATATATATATATATATATATATATATATATATATATATATATATATATATATATATATATATATATATATATATATATATATATATATGTATGTATATATATATATATATATATATATATATATATATATATATATATATATATATATATATATATATATATATATATCTAACTGAGTATGTGTGTGTAATTACCTAATTGCGATTACCTAATTGTGTTTACGGGAAAGAGCCCAAAGCTCGTATCTTCCCGTCTCCAGATAGGTTCCATTTTATACTTAGTGATATTTATCATACCTGCCCTTAAAACTATGGATTGAGATAGCATTAACTACCTCCTCGCTTAGCGAATTCCAGTTATCAACTACTCTTACACTGAAAAAGTATTTCCTTACATCCTGCAAAGAAGTTTTCTTACGAAGCTTCAAACTATGACCTCTAGTTCTAGAGCCAGTCATATCAAAATATCGATCCCTATCCACTCTATCATAACAATGAAGGAATTTAAAGACTGTCACCATATCCCCCCTCAATCTTCTAGCTTCGAGTGATGGTAAGTCTAATTCCCTCAGCCTCTCATCATAACTTAGATTGCGTATTTCTGGCACCAGTTTCGTGGCATGTCTTTGAACTTTTTCAAGATTAGCTATGTGCTTTTTCAAGTGTGGATTCCAAAAGGGGGCTGCATATTCGAGTTTTGGTCTCACATAGGTTACATAAATATTTATGAACATTTCATTGTCCATGTGCCTGAAGGCTACCCTTACATTTGATAAGAATGCAAATGCTGCCCTTACTATGTCATTTATATGTATTTCTGGAGACAAATCTGCCAGTATGTTTACTCCTAGATCTCTCTCATTTTCTGTCTCTTGAAGTTGTACTCCAGCCACCGAGTAGTCAAGCTTGGGCCTTCTTGCACTTGTACCCATTCTCATTACCTTACATTTTGAAGTATTGAATTTCATTAGCCACTTTTCTGACCACCCATGCTGATTATTTAGATCCTCTTGAAGTTCTCTACCATTGTTCTCGTTTTTTAGTCTCTTCACAATCTTTGCATCATCTGCAAACATATTCATGAATGAATTTACAGACTCTGGTAGGTCATTTACATATACAAGGAACAAAAGTGGCCCTAAATCTGAACCCTGTGGAACTCCACTACTAACTCTTCTCCATTCAGACACTGAGTGTCTTACTCTAACCCTCTGTTCCCTTTCTTCTAAGTAAGTTATTATCCATTTCAAAACATTTCCACCTACTCTAGCCATTGCTTGCAGCTTCCTAATAAGTCTCCCATGTGGAACAGTGTCAAACGCTTTCTGGAAGTCTAGGAATATGCAATCTGTGATTACCTAATTGTGATTACCTAATTGTGCTTACGGGAAAGAGCCCAAAGCTCGTATCTTCCCGTCTCCTGATCGGTTCCATTTTATACTTAGTGATACTTATCATAACTGTCCTTAAAACTATGGATTGAGGTAGCATTAACTACCTCCTCGCTTAGCCAATTCCAATTATCAACTACTCTTACACTGAAAAAGTATTTCCTTACATCCTGCAAAGAAGTTTTCTTACGAAGCTTCAAACTATGACCTCTAGTTCTAGAGCCAGCCATATCAAAATATCGATCCCTATCCACTATCATAACCATGAAGGAATTTAAAGACTGTCACCATATCCCCCCTCAATCTTCTAGCTTCGAGTGATGGTAAGTCTAATTCCCTCAGCCTCTCATCATAACTTAGATTGCGTATTTCTGGCACCAGTTTCGTGGCATGTCTTTGAACTTTTTCAAGTTTAGCTATGTGCTTTTTCAAGTGTGGATTCCAAAAGGGGGCTGCATATTCGAGTTTTGGTCTCACATAGGTTACATAAATATTTCTGAACATTTCATTGCCCATGTGCCTGAAGGCTACCCTTACATTTGATAAGAATGCAAATGCTGCCCTTACTATGTCATTTATATGTATTTCTGGAGACAAATCTGCCAGTATGTTTACTCCAAGATCTCTCTCATTTTCTGTCTCTTGAAGTTGTACTCCATCCACCGAGTAGTCAAGCTTGGGCCTTCTTGCACTTGTACCCATTCTCATTACCTTACATTTTGAAGTATTGAATTTCATTAGCCACTTTTCTGACCACTCATGCAGATTATTTAGATCCTCTTGAAGTTCTCTACCATTGTTCTCGTTTTTTAGTCTCTTCACAATCTTTGCATCATCTGCAAACATATTCATGAATGAATTTACAGACTCTGGTAGGTCATTTACATATACAAGGAACAAAAGTGGCCCTAAAACTGAACCCTGTGGAACTCCACTACTAACTCTTCTCCATTCAGACAATGAGTGTCTTACTCTAACCCTCTGTTCCCTTTCTTCTAAGTAAGTTTTAATCCATTCCAAAACATTTCCACCTATTCTAGCCATTGCTTGAAGCTTCCTAATAAGTCTCCCATGTGAAACCGTGTCAAACGCTTTCTGGAAGTCTAGGAATATGCAATCTGCCCAGCCCTCTCTTTCCTGTGATTACCTAATTGTGATTACCTAATTGTGTTTACGGGAAAGAGCCCAAAGCTCGTATCTTCCCGTCTCCTCATCGGTTCCATTTTAGACTTAGTGATACTTATCATATCTGTCCTTAAAACTATGGATTGAGGTAGCATTAACTACCTCCTCGCTTAGCCAATTCCAATTATCAACTACTCTTACACTGAAAAAGTATTTCCTTACATCCTGCAAAGAAGTTTTCTTACGAAGCTTCAAACTATGACCTCTAGTTCTAGAGCCAGCCAATTCAAAATATCGATCCCTATCCACTCTATCATAACCATGAAGGAATTTAAAGACTGTCACCATATCCCCCCTCACTCTTCTAGCTTCGAGTGATGGTAAGTCTAATTCCCTCAGCCTCTCATCATAACTTAGATTGCGTATTTCTGGCACCAGTTTCGTGGCATGTCTTGGAACTTTTTCAAGTTTAGCTATGTGCTTTTTCAAGTGCGGATTCCAAAAGGGGGCTGCATATTCGAGTTTTGGCCTCACATAGGTTACATAAATATTTCTGAACATTTCCTTGTCCATGTGCCTGAAGGCTACCCTTACATTTGATAAGAATGCATATGCTGCCCTTACTATGCCATTTATATGTATTTCTGGAGACAAATCTGCCAGTATGTTTACTCCTAGATCTCTCTCATTTTCTGTCTCTTGAAGTTGTACTCCAGCCACCGAGTAGTCAAGCTTGGGCCTTCTTGCACTTGTACCCATTCTCATTACCTTACATTTTGAAGTATTGAATTTCATTAGCCACTTTTCTGACCACTCATGCAGATTATTTAGATCCTCCTGAAGTTCTCTACCATTGTTCTCGTTTTTTAGGCTCTTCACAATCTTTGCATCATCTGCAAACATATTCATGAATGAATTTACACACTCTGGTAGGTCATTTACATATACAAGGAACAAAAGTGGCCCTAAAACTGAACCCTGTGGAACTCCACTACTAACTTTTCTCCATTCAGACACTGAGTGTCTTACTCTAACCCTCTGTTCCCTTCCTTCTAAGTAAGTTTTTATCCATTCCAAAACATTTCCACCTATTCTAGCCATTGATTGCAGCTTCCTAATAAGTCTCCCATGTGGAACAGTGTCAAATGCTTTCTGGAAGTCTAGGAATATGCAATCTGACCAGCCCTCTCTTTTCTGTAAGATTTGGCTTACCTCATCATAAAATTCTAATAAGTTTGTTACTGTTGATCTACCTTCTCTGAAGCCATGTTGCCTCACTGACAAAAAGTTGAAGGATTCCAAGTGAAGAGAGATATGTTTCCTTAGTAGTTTCTCCATAACTTTGCAAACTATGCTGGTCAAGGAAACTGGTCTATAGTTCAGAGCCGTATCCCTCCTTTTCTTTTTGAAGATAGGTATCACATTTGCTTGTTTCCAGCATCTTGGAATCTCCCCCGACTCCAGTGACTCCTTAAATATGATACTTAGTGCCACTGATATTGTGTTTGCGCATTTTTTAAGCACATGAGGGGATATGTCATCAGAACCTGTAGCTTTATGAACATCTAAATCCATCAGCGTTTTGCATACCTCTGTGGCTGTAAGGTTGATGTTCTCTAATACCGGCCCTTGAGCTTCTATCACTGCAATCTGAGGGGGTGGGGTATTTTCTACTGTAAATACTGACTGAAACTCCTTGTTCAATTCTTTGCAGATCTCTTCATCCGTCTCAGTGATGCTTCCATCCGCTCTCTTTACCCTTAAAACCTGCTAGCTTACCTTCAGTTTTCCTCTGATAAAGCTGTGGAAAAGCTTGGGATTTTCTTTAGCCTTCCTGGTGATGTCCCTCTCATAGTCTCTCTCTGCCTCTCTCCTTTTACTTAGGTAGTCATTTCTTGCTCTTTTGTAGGTTTGCCAGGCATTTATGTTTTTTCTCCTCCTATACCTTTTCCAGCATTTGTCTCTCCCCTCCATAGCTCTTTTACATCCATTATTGAACCATTTCTCTCTGGCATGAATTACACCTACTTTGGTGACAGGTCTGCAGCAATCTAATATCTTCCCATATTTCTCACAAAAGATGTCATACATTTCTTGTACAGATTTGTTGTAAAATAAGGTTCTCCAGTCAATAACTGCAAAAAGCTCATTCATTTTGATGTAATCTCCTTTCGGATAGTTCCTCCTCATGTCTTCAGTGCCTCTACTCTCAGGAAGAATATCTTCAATGATATACTCCATCAACAACACACAGTGGTCACTCTTTCCAATTGGTGGTTCATACTCAATTTTTTCAATATCCAACACATTATCTGTGAACACTAGATCAAGTAGTGATGGCTCATCCCCACCCCTGGCCCTTGTTGGTTCCATTACATGTTGGTGTAGGAAATTCCCTTGTACGCAATCTAGGAATCTTGCCCCGAATGAGTCCTCACCACTGTGTGAGTCAAGATTTATCCAATCTATCTCTTTATGATTAAAGTCTCCCATAATCAAAATCCTACATTTTTTTTCCCATGCCATGTTAACAACTGAGTTTATGACTTCAATAGTACCTATATGACTTTTCTCATAAACTTCAAGCCTATTTTGGTTCCTTGGTGGGTTGTATACAACAGTTATTATAATGCTCTCTGACCCATTATTTATGCGAGCAACAAGAAATTCCTTGAACTCACTTTCTATAGCCAAGTTTATTTCTTCAACTTGAATCCTTTCACTTATGAGCAGTGCTATCCCTCCACCAGTCCTCTCAGATCTTTCAACCCTTAGTATTCTGAAGTCCTTAGGAAAAACTGTGACACTGTTTATGTCCTCACTCAACTTAGTCTCTGTAATTGCTACTATATCTGCCTTACTGTTGTGAATCCTATCTTTTAATTCTACTGCCTTACCAGCTAATCCATAACAATCTTAATGAGGCCCCATCCCTGATCTTCTGTCATTATCTTCTTTATCTCCCCTTTGTCTGGAAGAACTCTGAAATGAAAATTTTTCTTCTGTTCTTCATTTCTTTCATCATTTAACCTTCTTGCCTCTTGCAACAAGCTTTTGATCTTTCCCATCTCTTCCTGTGTTCTGTGTGTGTATGTGTGTGTATGTGTGTATGTGTGTGAGTGTGTGCAATTACCAAATTGTACCTACCTAATTGTGCTTACGGGAAGAACCCTATGCTCATAACTACCCGTCATAAGGCCGACTTAATTTTTATATTCAATGATACCTATCATATTTGTCCTTAAATCTATGAACTGAATTAGCATTAACCACTTCCTCATTTAGCAAATTCATCATCAACTTCTCTTTCACTAAAAAAGTACTTCCTTACATCCTGCAAAGAAGTTTTCTTACAAAGCTTCAACCTATGACCTCTAGTGCTAGAGCCAGCCATATCAAAATATCGATCTCTATGCATTGTGTCAAAACCATGAAGGAATTCATATATCGTCACCATGTCCCCTCTCAAACTTCTAGTTTTGAGTCATTGTAACTCTAGTTCCCTCAGCCTCTCCCAATAAATAAGACTGCACACTCCTAGCGCCAGTTTCATAGCATGTTTTTAAACTTGTCAGCTTAGTTATATGTTTTTCAAGTTCGGATTCCAAAAAGGGGCTGCATATTCAAGCTTTGGCCTCACATAAGTTACATAAATATTTCTGAACATTTGCTTGAGCATGTGTTTGAAAATTACCCTTACATTTGCTAGGAAAGCATGTGCAGCCCTTACTATGCCACTTATATGCATTTCCAGAGACAAATCTGCCAATATGTTTACTCCTAGATCTCCCTCATTCTTCCTCTCTGGAAGTTCTGCACCTGCTATTGAGTATCCAAGCTTGGGCCTTCTTGCACATATACCCATGCTCATCACCTCACATTTTGAAGTACTGAGTTTCATTAGCCATTTTTCTGACTACTCATGCAGAGTTTTTAGGTATTCCTGAACTTCCCTACCTTTGTTCTCATCCTTTACTCTCCTCACAATCTTTGCATCAACTCCAAACATATTCCAAAATAAAATTATAGACTCCAGTAGGTCATTTACATATACAAGGAACAAAAGTGGCCCGCAAACTGAACCCTGTGAACTCCACTATTAACCCTTTTCCAGTCAGATGCTGAGTGTCTTACTCTGATCCTCTGTTTTCTTCCTTCTAAGTAAGCTTTTACCCATTCCAGATCATTCCCACCTATTTTTGCCATCATTTGCAACTTCTTATATAAATCTCTCATGTGGGACCAAATCAAACACCTTTTGAGATTCTAAGAATATGCAATCTGCCCGGCCCTCCCTTTTTGTAGGATCTGGACTGTTCCCTTTGGTCAAGGAAACAGGCCTATTGCTTAGAGCTGTATCCTTCCATCTCTTTTTGAAGATTGGAACCACGTTCGCTAGTTTCCAGCATCTTGAAATTTCCCCAGATTCCAGCAACTTTTCAAATATAATGCAAAGTTCCACCAATTTTGGTTTGACTCATTTCTTAAGTATGTAAGATGTGTCATCAGGTATCGTAGTTTTATGGGCATGTAGCTCCATCAACACTTTGCATACCTCAATATCTGAAAAAAATATTATCTCTAATACTAGCCCATGATTTCTTATCTCTGTAAGCTGAGGAGGTGAAGTATTTTCTACTGTAAATACTGACTGAAAATCCTTGTTCAATTCTTCACAGATCTCTTCATCTGTCTCAGTGATGCTTCCATCTGTCCTCTTTAACTTTATGGTCTGAGCTTTGACCTTCAGATTTCCTCTGACAAAGCTGTGGAATAGTTTGGGATTTTCTTTAGGTTTCCTGGTAATATCCCTCTCACAAGCTCTCTCTGACCTTTTTCTTTTAGTTAAGCAATCATTTCTTGCTTGCTTGCAAATTTGACAGGTATTCATATCTTTTCTCCTCCTGCATTTATTCAATCATTTGTCTCCCCACAAGTTAGCTCTCTTTATCTCATAATTGAACCAATTCTCTCAGGTATGAGTAACTTCTCTTTTGATGGATGGTATGAAACAAGTAAATATTTTCCCCTATTCCTCATAACAGATTTCGTACATCTTTTGTACAGATTTGTTGTTAAATAATGTCATCAACTGCAAAAAGATTATAAACTTTGTCGTAATCTCCTTTTGGACAGTTCCTCCTTGTATCCTTCTCAGCGTTGCTACTCTCAGTCAGAACATCTACAGTGATATACTCCATCAACAACACACAGTGGCCACGCTTTCCAATTGGTAGCTCATGCTCGATTTTGCCCATGTCCAACATACTATCTGTGAATTCTAGTTCAAACAAAGATGGTTCATCCCCACCTCTGACCCTCATTGGTTCCAGTACATGCTGGTGTAGGAAATTTCCTTATACACAATGTAGGAATCTTGCCCCAAAAGAATCCTCTTCACTGTGTGGATCAAGTTTAGCCTAATCCATCTCTCTATGATTAGAATCTCTCATAATAAAAAAAAAACCTACACTATATGACTTTCCTTATAATCCTCTATCCTATTTTGATTCCTTGGTGGGTTATATACAACAGCTATTATAATGCTCTCTAAGCCAATATTTTTTTGAGCAACAGGAAAGTTCTTGAACCCACTTTCTATAGCAAGGTTTATTTCTTCAACCTGAAACCTTTCACTTATAAGTAATGCTATCCCTCCGCAAGTCCTCTCAAATCTTTCAGTTATTAATATTCTGCAGCCCTTAGGAAGATGACACTGTTTATATCCTCACTTAACGTAGTCTCTATAATGCTACTATATACGCCATACTATTGTGAATCCTATTCTTAATTCTACTGTCTTACCACCTCACTCCATTAGCATTTGTATACAGCGTTCTGGCTAGTACAGTGGTAACACACTAGCTTCGCATTCACGAGGTCGAGAGATCGGTTCCCAAAAAAGACCGAGAGTTTAATCTGTTTACTGGCAGGTTACTGCTGTGACTGGTCACCACAATGAGGGGTTGGAGCTTGCCCCGGCTGATGTTTTGAGGATGGATATCGGAACTGAAACCCGGCAACCTTTACCTTAACCTTTAATTATAAGTGTACTCCTAGATTAGTAACAGAATACCCATTGTATAGTGGAAATAAAGCTTTATTATTATTATTATTATTATTATTATTATTATTATTATTATTATTATTATTATTATTATTATTATTATTATTATTATTATTATTATTATTATTAATATTATTATTATTATTTTTATTATTATTATTATTATTATTATTATTATTATTATTATTATTAGTAGTAGTAGTAGTAGTAGTAGTAGTAGTAGTAGTAGTAGTAGTAGTAGTAGTAGTAGTAGTAGTATTCCCTGATTTCCTAGTATTACCTTCGATATGACTTTTGGCTGAAGAACCCTGAAACAAGAAATTTTCATGTCTTCTTAATTTCTTCCCTCATTTAACTTTTCAGCTTCTTGCATCAAGCTTTTGAAGCTATCCATCTCTTCCTGTTTTCCTGAAGGTAATTTAGGCGGCTTACCCTTATCAATAATTTGTTTCATGTGACCCCTCTCTAAAAGGTTACTTTCATTATTCTTGCCTTTCCTTTTCTTACAATATTTTCTGGACCACATACTATTCAAAGCTTCCTCATCAGATCTAACATCCTAGCTTTATTATGTTCACGTCTACCCAGCCAGGTTGACCCCTACAATTCACTTATATCTGAGATTATCACTGACTTCCCTCAATCAAGTGCCTGTTTGATCAGTGGATTTGCTCATTCAATCACATATTTCATTATTTCTATTACAGTTTTTTCAGCCAACTGTACTTATATTTTCCAGTTCCACCTCCCTCACTGCCTCTTATACTGCCACAATTTTCTTCACTGCATCGGCAAAAGACCTTGTAAGGTACTGACATTTAATTCATTAAGGCAATCACTCAGCTGTTTGTTGTTATTTCTTGTTTAGAAATTCTTACAAAGTTCTTTATTTTCCTCTTCCAGAATTTTTTTTTTTTAGTTCTTTTGTCTCTTCCCCTTGTGCTTTGTTACTCTTCTATAAATTTCTTATAATCTCCCTTAATGTGTCGTTTTCTTTTCACTTACTTTCAAAGCTTTCTTTCATTTTTCTATTCATAGTCTGAAGTTTATCATTCAGATCTGATGCCAAGGTCAAAAGGCTCCTGATTTTTTTTCAAATTCCAGACTGCTAGTCCCCTTCCCACCACCCCTGGGGAACCTCTATCACCCTTCCCCTGACCATTGGATGGTGGGGTTAGAGACAGAGATGGTCTCATCTTGGAGTCTAAGCCTCACAAAAAAGAAAAAGAAAAAACGTTATATAACTTCACAGATTTGCTTTATCTTCTTATGAATGTAAATTCAGTTAATCTTTTCAGTGAACCATATTCCTGGTTAAATGCGCCCTAGCTTAAAATTTGACTTTGGTAATAATAAAAACTCTCACGACGAAACACTTGAACATGCAAACGAGGGAAAATTGCGTGATCCCTTGATACCATCTAAAACACCTGCTATTGTTATTATGTATTCATAACTGCTAAACTAAGGATTTAAGAAGGAAAAGATTAGTCAACTTTTAACCAAGATATGCAATCACATGATCAAGTTAGTCCCAAATAAGTATTAAAATGCTAACTCGATTCACATGTAAAATTTAATTAAAAAAGAAAAATGAGAAAGAAAAAAGGCAATACTGAGCTCCTTAGCACCTCAACTCAACAAAAATTGGCAGCTGTTTTTTTTTTCTTAGTTTTTTATTCATATAATAATTTGCCTACTAAACTAACCATTATGGGAAGGATATTTTTTAATAATATATGGAACCACAGGATCAAGTTAGTTAATCACAAGTAATAAGAGCTCCTCCGATTTTACACACACACACACACACACACACACACACACACACACACACACACACACACACACACACACACACACAGTACTGAGTTAAGTTGCCAAGTAGTACAGCTGTCTTATTTTCTTCATTTTTTTTTTTTGCTTTTCTTTTAGCTTTCTCTTTTACTATTTTGTTTTTATTTTGTATATATATTGAGTTAAATGTAAAGTCTAATCTTGTGATAACATACCTTGGTTAGCAAGTGGGTTTATCAGTTAGGAAGAATATATACCAGAAACAGGTGGGTGCCACCTCAGACACAGGTTCGAATTTTTCCTTCAGGTTTGACTTTTGTTTTGTTGCATTTTTTTTCTTTTTTTTTTTATCCTTAAATTACCATGGTCAAGTTTTTAAGTTAAGATGTGTGTTACCAGAAAAGAGATAAACTGGGTCACTAAATAGCACTTATATGGAGATATAAAAATTCGGTGTGAAGCTTAATTAAAAGTTTTTCTCTTTTTTGTTCCTCTTTCTCGTCTTCTTTCTATATTCTGTGAGAGGGAGAACATAAAAATGACGCCATCTCTGTCCCAAACCTCTCCCATCCATGGGTCGGTAGGAGGGGTAGCCATCAGGAGACTCAAACAAAAAATCAGGAATATAGAGGAAATGGTTATAAGCCTTGATGATAAAATTCAGAATATGGATGGAGAAATGAAAGAGAATGAAACACTCAGAGAGCAAATAAGATCTTTGGAGGAAGCAAATAAAGCACAAGGGCAGGAGAGAAAGGAACTAGAAAAAAGAATAAAAAAGCTGGAAGGGGAAAAGAGTCAACTAGAATCTAGACTTTCTAAACAAGAAGATAAAAACAAACAACCAAATGACAACCTAAAGGAATTAGATGTTAGTTCACTGCTCTCTTCTGAGAGAGACGAGATTGCTGCTTGGAATGTCCAGATTAAGGAAAACATTGAACAGTTCAGAAAAGAGTTCCAGGAGCTGAATATGGAAAATGATGCCATGAAAACTTCCTTTGCTGATGCACTAAAGGGGAATGTGGCAGTAAAAGAGGCTGTAAAGGTGGTGGCACTGGAAAACATACAAACAGTTGACTATAAAGAGACAGCAATCGAAAAAATGAAAGACGATGTGATGGAAAGGGCAAACCCACTCATCAGACAGGCACTTGATAAGGAGAAGACAGTGGTAATCTCAAGCATAAGCGAGTCCAAGGAGCCAACATGGCAGGGGAGACTTGAAGAAAATAAAGCTAGGGTTGTAGACCTGATAAGAAAGCTTGGAGTAGTATGTGGTCCTGAGGATATTGTAAACATACACCAACTAGGTAAATCTTCGAGGGAAGGAAAGCCGAGACCAACAAAAGTAACCTTTGAGAGAGGGGAAACATGTAGGGAAAAGTTGTTGAGAAAAAAAAGTCTAAAAGACCTTCAAGAATTCAAAGAAGTGTTCATTAGACAATACAGAACACAGGAAGAGATGGGAAAGATCAAAAACTTGTTGCAAGAGGCAAGAAGGTTAAATGATGAAAGAAATGAAGAAGAGAAGAAAAATTTTCATTTCAGAGTTCTTCCAGACAAAGGGGAGATAAAGAAGATAATGACAGAAGATCAGGGGATGGGGCCTCATTAAGATTGCTATACACAAATGCTGATGGATTAGCTGGAAAGGCAGTAGAATTAAAACATAGGATTCACAACAGTAAGGCAGATATAGTAGCAATTACAGAGACTAAGTTGAGTGAGGACATAAACAGTGTCACAGTTTTTCCTAAGGGTTTCAGAATACTAAGGGTCGAAAGATCTGAGAGGACTGGTGGAGGGATAGCACTGCTCATAAGTGAAAGGATTCAAGTTGAAGAAATAAACTTGGCTATAGAAAGTGAGTTCAAGGAATTTCTTGTTGCTCGCATAAATAATGGGTCAGAGAGCATTATAATAACTGTTATATACAACCCACCAAGGAACCAAAATAGGCTTGAAGTTTATGAGGAAAGTCATATAGGTACTATTGAAGTCATAACCTCAGTTGTTAACATGGCATGGGAAAAAAAATGTAGGATTTTGATTATGGGAGACTTTAATCATAAAGAGATAGATTGGATAAATCTTGACTCACACAGTGGTGAGGACTCATTCGGGGCAAGATTCCTAGATTGCGTACAAGGGAATTTCCTACACCAACATGTAATGGAACCAACAAGGGCCAGGGGTGGGGATGAGCCATCACCACTTGATCTAGTGTTCACAGATAATGTGTTGGATATTGAAAAAAATGAGTATGAACCACCAATTGGAAAGAGTGACCACTGTGTGTTGTTGATGGAGTATATCATTGAAGATATTCTTCCTGAGAGTAGAGGCACTGAGGACATGAGGAGGAACTATCCGAAAGGAGATTACATCAAAATGAATGAGCTTTTTGCAGTTATTGACTGGAGAACCTTATTTTACAACAAATCTGTACAAGAAATGTATGACATCTTTTGTGAGAAATATGGGAAGATAGTAGATTGCTGCATACCTGTCACCAAAGTAGGTGTAATTCATGCCAGAGAGAAATGGTTCGATAATGGGTGTAAAAGAGCTAAGGAGTGGAGAGACAAATGCTGGAAAAGGTATAGGAGGAGAAAAAACATAAATGCCTGGCAAACCTACAAAAGAGCAAGAAATGACTACCTAAGTAAAAGGAGAGAGGCAGAGAGAGACTATGAGAGGGACATCACCAGGAAGGCTAAAGAAAATCTCAAGCTTTTCCACAGCTTTATCAGAGGAAAACTGAAGGTAAAAGAACAGGTTTTAAGGCTAAAGAGAGCGGATGGAAGCATCACTGAGACGGATGAAGAGATCTGCAAAGAATTGAACAAGGAGTTTCAGTCTGTATTTACAGTAGAAAATACCCCACCCCCTCAGATTGCAGTGATAGAAGCTCAAGGGCCGGTATTAGAGAACATCAACCTTACAGCCACAGAGGTATGCAAAGCGCTGATGGATTTAGATGTTCATAAAGCTACAGGTCCTGATGACATATCCCCTCATGTGCTTAAAAAATGCACAAACACAATATCAGTGGCACTAAGTATCATATTTAAGGAGTCACTGGAGTCGGGGGAGATTCCAAGATGCTGGAAACAAGCAAATGTGATACCTATCTTCAAAAAGGGAAGGAGGGATACGGCTCTGAACTATAGACCAGTTTCCTTGACCAGCATAGTTTGCAAAGTTATGGAGAAACTACTAAGGAAACATATCTCTCTTCACTTGGAATCCTTCAACTTTTTGTCAGTGAGGCAACATGGCTTCAGAGAAGGTAGATCAACAGTAACAAACTTATTAGAATTTTATGATGAGGTAAGCCAAATCTTACAGGAAAGAGAGGGCTGGGCAGATTGCATATTCCTAGACTTCCAGAAAGCGTTTGACACTGTTCCACATGGGAGACTTATTAGGAAGCTGCAATCAATGGCTAGAATAGGTGGAAATGTTTTGGAATGGATAAAAACTTACTTAGAAGGAAGGGAACAGAGGGTTAGAGTAAGACACTCAGTGTCTGAATGGAGAAGAGTTAGTAGTGGAGTTCCACAGGGTTCAGTTTTAGGGCCACTTTTGTTCCTTGTATATGTAAATGACCTACCAGAATCTGCAAATTCATTCATGAATATGTTTGCAGATGATGCAAAGATTGTGAAGAAAGTAAAAAACGAGAACAATGGTAGAGAACTTCAGGAGGATCTAAATAATCTGCATGAGTGGTCAGAAAAGTGGCTAATGAAATTCAATACTTCAAAATGTAAGGTAATGAGAATGGGTACAAGTGCAAGAAGGCCCAAGCTTGACTACTCGGTGGCTGGAGTACATCTTCAAGAGACAGAAAATGAGAGAGATCTAGGAGTAAACATACTGGCAGATTTGTCTCCAGAAATACATATAAATGGCATAGTAAGGGCAGCATATGCATTCTTATCAAATGTAAGGGTAGCCTTCAGGCACATGGACAAGGAAATGTTCAGAAATATTTATGTAACCTATGTGAGGCCAAAACTCGAATATGCAGCCCCCTTTTGGAATCCGCACTTGAAAAAGCACATAGCTAAGCTTGAAAAAGTTCAAAGACATGCCACGAAACTAGTGCCAGAAATACGCAATCTCAGTTATGATGAGAGGCTGAGGGAATTAGACTTACCATCACTTGAAGCTAGAAGAGTGAGGGAGGATATGGTGACAGTCTTTAAATTCCTTCATGGTTATGATAGAGTGGATAGGGATCGATATTTTGATATGGCTGGCTCTAGAACTAGAGGTCATAGTTTGAAGCTTCGTAAGAAAACTTCTTTGCAGGATGTAAGGAAATACTTTTTCAGTGTAAGAGTAGTTGATAATTGGAATTCGCTAAGCGAGGAGGTAGTTAATGCTATCTCAATCCATAGTTTTAAGGACAGGTATGATAAGTATCACTAAGTATAAAATGGAACCGATGAGGAGACGGGAAGATACGAGCTTTGGGCTCTTTCCCGTAAACACAATTAGGTAATCACAATTAGGTAATCACACACAAACACAAAGGTAATTTGATGATTTCGAAGTTAATACTTCTTCCACTGTTTTCTTCTTCGATCACAGTCTCCCTTCCTCCTGAAGATTCTCTTTTATCGCAAGTTAATATAATATAACATTCATATAATTTCTTTGCTTTTAAGAAATAGAAAGTCTGCAGATACTGTAAGCACAGTTTTGTTTTGTGTTTGGAACGACTATTACAGAAACTGAAAGAAAAATGGTCATATACTGACGAGGGGAAAAGGAGAAGTTACCATAGAGAGGATGTCAAGTGTAGAGATTTCGACAACATTCCATCGGACATGCCTAATTTTTGTGTTATATGTGATGAACTTGATCCTGTTGTTCCATAACTTGGTTTTACAAACATTATTTCACAGTGAT
>JAXCGZ010006128.1:35000-62500 GCA_037179515.1 Halocaridina rubra
GCTGTGGTTGGACATCACAGTGGGGGGTTGGGGCTTGCCCTGGCTGACGAATACCCATTGTAATGAAATGGAAAGTTTATTATTATAATAGTGTTTACGGGAAAGAGCCCAAAGCTCGTATCTTCCCGTCTCCTCATCGGTTCCATTTTAGACTTAGTGATACTTATCATACCTGTCCTTAAAACTATGGATTGAGATAGCATTAACTACCTCCTCGCATAGCCAATTCCAATTATTAACTACTCTTACACTGAAAAAGTATTTCCTTACATCCTGCAAAGAAGTTTTCTTACGTAGCTTCAAACTATGACCTCTAGTTCTAGAGCCAGCCATATCAAAATATCGATCCCTATCCACTCTATCATAACCATGAAGGAATTTAAAGACTGTCACCATATCCCCCCTCACTCTTCTAGCTTCCAGTGATGGTAAGTCTAATTCCCTCAGCCTCTCATCATAACTGAGATTGCGTATTTCTGGCACCAGTTTCGTGGCATGTCTTTGAACTTTTTCAAGCTTAGCTATGTGCTTTATCAAGTGCGGATTCCAAAAGGGGGCTGCATATTCGAGTTTTGGCCTCACATAGGGTACATAAATATTTCTGAACGTTTCCTTGTCCATGTGCCTGAAGGCTACCCTTACATTTGATAAGAATGCACATGCTGCCCTTACTATGCCATTTATATATATTTCTGGAGACAAATCTGCCAGTATGTTTACTCCAAGATCTCTCTCATTTTCTGTCTCTTGAAGTTGTACTCCAGCCACCGAGTAGTCAAGCTTGGGCCTTCTTGCACTTGTACCCATTCTCATTACCTTACATTTTGAAGTATTGAATTTCATTAGCCACTTTTCTGACCACTCATGCAGATTATTTAGATCCTCCTGAAGTTCTCTACCATTGTTCTCGTTTTTTACTTTCTTCACAATCTTTGCATCATCTGCAAACATATTCATGAATGAATTTACAGACTCTGGTAGGTCATTTACATATACAAGGAACAAAAGTGGCCCTAAAACTGAACCCTGTGGAACTCCACTACTAACTTTTCTCCATTCAGACACTGAGTGTCTTACTCTAACCCTCTGTTCCCTTCCTTCTAAGTAAGTTTTTATCCATTCCAAAACATTTCCACCTATGCTAGCCATTGATTGCAGCTTCCTAATAAGTCTCCCATGTGGAACAGTGTCAAACGCTTTCTGGAAGTCTAGGAATATGCAATCTGCCCAGCCCTCTCTTTTCCATCATAAAATTCTAATAAGTTTGTCACTGTTGATCTACCTTTTCTGAAGCCATGTTGCCTCACTGACAAAAAGTTGAAGGATTCCAAGTGAAGAGAGATATGTTTCCTTAGTAGTTTCTCCATAACTTTGCAAACTATGCTGGTCAAGGAAACTGGTCTATAGTTCAGAGCCGTATCCCTCCTTCCCTTTTTGAAGATAGGTATCACATTTGCTTGTTTCCAGCATCTTGGAATCTCCCCCGACTCCAGTGACTCCTTAAATATGATACTTAGTGCCACTGATATTGTGTTTACGCATTTTTTAAGCACATGAGGGGACATGTCATCAGGACCTGTAGCTTTTTGAACATCTAAATCCATCAGCGCCTTGCATACCTCTGTGGCTGTAAGGTTGATGTTCTCTAATTCCGGCCCTTGAGCTTCTATCACTGCAATCTGAGGGGGTGGGGTATTTTCTACTGTAAATACTGACTGAAACTCCTTGTTCAATTCTTTGCAGATCTCTTCATCCGTCTCAGTGATGCTTCCATCCGCTCTCTTTAGCCTTAAAACCTGTTCTTTTACCTTCAGTTTTTCTCTGATAAAGCTGTGGAAAAGCTTGAGATTTTCTTTAGCCTTCCTGGTGATGTCCCTCTCATAGTCTCTCTCTGCCTCTCTCCTTTTACTTAGGTAGTCATTTCTTGCTCTTTTGTAGGTTTGCCAGGCATTTGTGTTTTTTCTCCTCCTATACCTTTTCCAGCATTTGTCTCTCCACTCCTTAGCTCTTTTACACCCATTATCGAACCATTTCTCTCTGGCATGAATTACACCTACTTTGGTGACAGGTATGCAGCAATCTACTATCTTCCCATATTTCTCACAAAAGATGTCATACATTTCTTGTACAGATTTGTTGTAAAATAAGGTTTTCCAGTCAATAACTGCAAAAAGCTCATTCATTTTGATGTAATCTCCTTTCGGATAGTTCCTCCTCATGTCCTCAGTGCCTCTACTCTCAGGAAGAATATCTTCAATGATATACTCCATCAACAACACACAGTGGTCACTCTTTCCAATTGGTGGTTCATACTCAATTTTTTCAATATCCAACACATTATCTGTGAACACTAGATCAAGTAGTGATGGCTCATCCCCACCCCTGGCCCTTGTTGGTTCCATTACATATTGGTGTAGGAAATTCCCTTGTACGCAATCTAGGAATCTTGCCCCGAATGAGTCCTCACCACTGTGTTGGTCAAGATTTATCCAATCCATCTCTTTATGATTAAAGTCTCCCATAATCAAAATCCTACATTTTTTTCCCGTGCCATGTTAACAACTGAGTTTATGACTTCAATATGTATATATGTATGTATGTATGTATGTATGTATGTATGTATGCATGTATGAATGTATGCATGTATGTATGTATATATATATATATATATATATATATATATATATATATATATATATATATATATATATATATATATATATATATATATATATATATATATATATATATATATATATATATATATATATATATATATATATATATATATATATATATATATATATATATACATATATATATATATATATATATATATATATATATATATATATATATATATATATATATATATATATATATATGTATATTATGATTCTGACACCAGGACGGGCAAAACAAATAGATAAATAAATTTGCCCTCATCGGGCCTGGGCACGAAGAAAGCAAAAAGTAAAGAGAAACAGAGATGGCAAGTGTTTTGACTTGTCAGATGTGAAGGGACAATAAGAGATGTGTAATGAATATCCAAGAATATCCGGTGTTAATTTATGCATAGAGGAAGAATCGTAATTGAAGGAATACTTAACACTGAACTGTCTGGGACAGTCCTAGTTAAGTCCAAAAGACCTTTCAGCTGTCGTTTTGCAATGGGCGGTTGGTGCCATGGGCCAACTATTATATATATATATATATATATATATATATATATATATATATATATATATATATATATATATATATATATATATATATACATATATATATATATCAAAGAATAGCCTCACTGTATTCCCTGCGTGTCGTAAAAGGACGGGCGGGGGGTCTAGGAATCCCCCCCTTGTATCAACCTCCTGCGAGACGTCAAAGAAGGGGAGTAGAGGGGAGAATAACTTCTCCCCAAACTCTAGTTTTGGGGTGTCTAAATGTGCGTGGTTGTAGTACGATAGAGAGCAAAAGATGTGAGATTGGATATATGTTTGGTAAGAGGAGGATGGATGAATTGGCATTGTGTGAGACGAAGATGAAAGGAAAAGGAGAAGTGGCATTTGGTAATGTGACGGGTAGGGTGTCTGGGGTTGAAAGGGGGAGAGCGAGAGAAGGTGTGGCATTATTGCTGAGTGAATGGATGGTAAATCAGGTAGTGGAATGGAAAGAGGTGTCATCTAGGCTGATGTGGGTGAGGGCTAGGATAGGAAGGGAATGTTGGGCTTTTGTTAGTGTGTATGGGCCAGGATGTGAGAGAAGTGAGGAAGAGCGGGATGAATTCTGGAATGAGTTAACTAGATGTGTGGATGGTCTGAGTAGAAGGAACTATGTAGTTGTGTTGGGTGACTTGAATGCCAGAGTGGGTGATGGAGAGATAGAAGGTGTTGTAGGAGAGTATGGGGTACCAGGTGGGAATGAGAGTGGCGAGAGACTGTAGATATGTGTGTGGAGCAAGAGTTGGTGATAGGTAATAGTTTATTTAAGAAGAAGTTAATAAATAAGTATACATGGATGAGAGTGGCAAATGGAAGAGTGAAAGAAAGAGCATTGATGGATTATGTGTTGGTAGCAAAGAGCATGATTGGTAGAGTGAAAGATGTACATGCATTCAGGGGTGTGGCTGCTGGGATGTCTGATCATTTTTTGGTTGAAGCAAATGTGGTAGTAGCAAAAGAGTGGGGAAATAGTGTGGGGGGATGTAGAAGGGAAATAGTGAAGGTGGAAGAGTTGAAAAAGCCAGAGAAGAGACAGGAATATCAGGACAGGTTGAGAGTGGCATATGACAGAGTGAAAGAAAGAGAAGTTGGGGAGGAATGGGGGTTGATGAAAGAATGTTTTGTGGGACATGCAAGTGATGTGTGTGGAAAGAGGTTTGAAGGAGGTGGCATGAGGAGGGGCAGCGAGTGGTGGAATGAAGGGGTGAAAATGAAGGTGGAAGAGAAAAAGAGGGCTTTTGATGAATGGCTGCAGTGTAAAAGTAGGGAGAAGTATGAAAGATATAGGGAGAAAAATGTGGAAACCAAGCGGAAGGTAGAGGAAGAGAAGAGGTTGGCAAATGTTAGGTGGGGACAGGATTTTAGTAGGTCATATGAGGAGAATAAAAAGAAGTTTTGGAAAGAAGTGAAGAGAGCAAGGAAGGGTGGATCGAGGATGGAAGAGACAGTGAAAGATGTGAATGGACAGATGTTAAGAGGGAACGATGCAAGGAAAAGATGGGCAGAATATTTTGAGTGCTTGCTGAATGTTGAGGAAGATAGAGGGGCAGCTATAGTGGCAGTGGGAGGGGTTCAAGGGCCAGTAATGGGAGATGAAAATGAGAGAGAGATTACAAGAGAGGAGGTGAAAAGGGCATTGTATGAAGCGAAAGCAGGTAAAGCACCTGGAATGGATGGTGTGAGAGCGGAGATGTTGAAAGAAGGGGGTGTGACTGCATTGGAATGGTTAGTGAGAGTGTTTAATAAATGCTTTATGTTGTCATTGGTGCCAGTGGATTGGGTGATTCCCTGTATAGTGCCCCTATACAAAGGTAAGGGAGATATGTATGAATGCAGTAATTTTAGGGGTATAAGTTTGTTAAGTGTGGTAGGAAAAGTGTATGGTAGGATACTGGTTAATAGGATTAGGGATAAGACAGAATATGTGATCGCGGAAGTGCAGAGTGGTTTTAGGAGAGGTAGAGGTTGTATAGATCAGATTTTTATAGTTAGGCAGTTATGTGAGAAATATGTAGCAAAGGGTAAGGATGTGTATTTTGCATTTTTGGATCTGGAGAAAGCATATGATAGAGTTGATAGAGAGGCTATGTGGAATGTTTTGAGATTATATGGAATCAATGGTAAATTGTTGCATGCAGTGAAGAGTTTGTATGAGGGTACTAGAGCTTGTGTTAGGGTAGGGAATGAAGTGAGTGAGTGGTTTCCAGTGAGTGGGGGACTGAGACAGGGATGTGTGATGTCACCATGGCTGTTCAATTTGTATATTGATGGAGTTGTAAGAGAGGTGAATGAGCGAGTGCGTGGTCGAGGTTTGAGAATGGTAGATGGGGATGATAATGAGTGGGAGCTGAATCAGTTGCTGTTTGCAGATGATACTGTGGTGGTGGCAGATTCAGAGGAAAAGCTGTGTCAGTTAGTGTCAGAATTTGGAATGGTGTGTGAGAGAAGGAAGTTGCGAGTGAATGTGGGAAAGAGTAAGGTTATGAGGTGTACAAGAAATGAGGATGGCACTGGACTGAATGTTATGTTGAATGGAGAGACACTTGAGGAGGTTAATCAGTTTAAGTATTTAGGCTCGGTTATAGCTGCAAATGGTGGAGTGGAAGCAGATGTGTGTCACAGAGTGAATGAAGGATGTAAAGTGTTGGGTGCATTGAAAGGAGTGATGAAGAATAGAGGGTTGGAAATGAATGTTAAGAAAGTTTTGTATGAGAAAGTGATTGTGCCACCTGTGATGTATGGATCAGAGTTATGGGGTATGAAAGTAAGTGAGAGACGGAAACTAAATGTGTTTGAGATGAATTGCCTGAGGACTATGATTGGTGTATCTCGATTGGATAGGGTTAGGAATGAAGTGGTGAGAGCAAGAACGGGTGTGAGGAGAGAAATTGCAGCCAGAGTAGATATGAATGTTCTGAGATGGTTTGGCCATGTGGAAAGGATGGATGATGAAAGGCTGCTGAAAAAGGTGATGAATGCGAGAGTTGATGGGAGAAATGCTAGAGGGAGGCCTAGATTTGGATGGATGGATGGAGTAAGGAGAGCCCTGAATGATAGGAGGATGGATGTGAGGGAAGCAAGCGAGCGTGCTAGGAATAGGAATGAGTGGCGAGCGATTGTGACGCGGCTCTGATGGGCATCTGCTGTTACCATGGGGCTGCATCTTACAGAGATAGCCCTGTGGTAGGGGCAGTAGGAGGAGCTGGCAGTTGTGAAGCGACACAGGTTGTGGAAGAGCCGGGAGGATGGGCTGTGGCACTCCAGCAGTGCCATCTGAACGGTCGCTAGCTCCCTCGTCATTGCCCATAGAGCAAAGTAATCCCCCTATTTGTTTTCCTTTCTTGATGTCGGCTACCCCCCAATTAAAGGGGGAAACAGCCAAGGTATATGTATGTATGTATATATATATATATATATATATATATATATATATATATATATATATATATATATATATATATATATATATATATATATATATATATATATATATATATATATATATATATATATATATATATATATATATATTGTGACAAAGTATTTCGCTTAAAGTCACCAGACTCATTATAGATGCCCAATTAGTTATTTATTGAACTTTTAACCTTTTGTTTCTTTTCCTTTACCAAGGAGCCTCAGTTCTTTTATTTTATAAAATTATGATAATTTGCGATTTATATTATTTCTAGTATTATCTCTTTGAAAATGGCTATATATAGTTTAATATTCTTGTACATGAAATAAGTAAAATACGCATTTTCACAATGCATTAGTCTTCCTCTTTTTCCTCTCTTCTCTGTTTTCTCTCATGTAGTGCTGACGCGTCCTGTGAATACATCTTTAAATAAAATTCTTACTATGAAATTGCTCTTGATGATAAATTTTGCTATAAAATCTCCTTGCTGATGTGTCATTAGTTTGTCTACATACATCTCAGTAGTTTTTGATATTTGAAAATTAAGAATTCCTTTTAAAAATTATAAAGAACTACGCCCGCTGATTGCGTATACCAGAAGTCCATTTTTCCATAATTTATTTTCTCGTTTCTTTTGTTTGATCCCTCTAGTTGTACCTAAATTACTGTCTCTCCCTTGCATCTCTGCCATATTTGCCTGCCAGAGACCACCACGACAGTAAACCCTCAAAATAAATTAGACGAGAATACTGCTCTTCGTCAACCTTGCAGATACGCCCAGGTCGAACCTCACCCAGACTGGCGCAAAATCGCAGATTTGGCAATCACCCAATGAAGAGGCAACATCTCGCCTATTTATTCACGCCTACTCCAAGCTTTCACAACGTGGCTAAGCAATATTCAATAGTATCTTTGCAGGAATTTATCTGGAATAAAAGGTGAAAGACAGTGTGTAGTAAAGCTTGCTGACCAAACAAACTGGGAATTCAGAAATTTTGCGTTTAACATTACTGGTCAAAGGGTTACAGGCACCAAAATATCCCTAAATATTTTTGCTCAGTTCCATTCCCATACAAACGCACTTTTGCATAGTACCTAACTGGAGTCTCATTTGCCAAATTTGATTCCTTGACATAAGAATAACCGCGGATATCCATTGATAAGAAAGATCTTTCATAGCGAGTGTCCAGGTAAAAATTTCACCATCAGATTATTGCTCATTACCACGTGAAAAATCTATCTCTTCTCCTAACAAATTCTAATTTCATCTCACCCTTTGATATCATCGTAAATAAAGTGTTTTACGCCAGTACTCGTAAATTAAGTATTTCACACTATAAATTGCAAATAATCAATAAGTTGTTTTTGCCCTTTTGGCAGCGTAAATGTTTCTTGTCAGCCGCAATTAAATGATTACATATCTATATTGTAGATTCTTTATTTCTTGTGAATAAAGTGTTTTACGCTAATGCTTGCAAATAATTAATAATTTGCTTATGCCCTCATGGTAGCGTAAATATATCTTGTTAACTGTAATTAAACGGAGATAATTTCAACCCACAGATTTATATTTGAAACCCATTATTTGTGTGCTCGCAACTTCAGTTTTCCCATTATTAACATTGTGCCATTCCTATCTCTGCAATTGCACTGTACTCCATTCTACTCTGCCTGTGTGACAGAGATGATCTCCTTTGAGTTGAGGCCCAAGTCTTGGCATGTACCTGAGGTGCCAGGAATCGAAATCCATAAATAAAATCTTATAATTTTGTTTATGCTCTCCAAAATTAAAAGAAAGTTGAATTCTGAGTTTCATCAACCAAGTAGTTGTATTCGGCGGGTGTGCCAGTAAAGATTTTAGTCTCTTGGATGTCTGTGAACTCCTAAGTTCAGAAATTGAGTCCCCTTAGTAAGACAAAGCTTCCCAGCTCACACACACACACACACACACACACACACACACACACACACACACACACACACACACACACACACACACCTGTGTGAAGCTAAATTAGAAGTTTTTCTCTTTTCTTTTGTTTTTCTCTTTCTCGTCTTCTTTCTATATTCTGTGAGAGGGAGAACATAAAAATGAAGCCCTCTCTGTCCCAAACCTCTCCCACCCATGGGTCGGGAGAAGGGGTAGTCATCAGAGGACTTAAACAGAGAATCAAGAAGTTAGAGGAAATGGTTATAAGCCTTGATGATAAAATTCGGAATATGGATGGAGAAATGAAAGAGAATGAAACACTCAGAGAACAAATAAAATCTTTGGAGGAAGCAAATAAAGCACAAGGGCAGGAGAGAAAGGAACTAGAAAAAAGAATAAAGAAGCTGGAAGGGGAAAAGAGTCAACTAGAATCTAGAATTTCTAAACAAGAAGATAAAAACAAACAGCTGAATGACAACCTAAAGGAATTAGATGTTAGTTCACTGCTCTCTTCTGAGAGAGACGAGATTGCTGCTTGGAATGTTCAGATTAAGGAAAACATTGAACAGTTCAGAAAAGAGTTCCAGGAGCTGAATATGGAAAATGATGCCATGAAAACGTCCTTTGCTGATGCACTAAAGGGGAATGTGGCAGTAAAAGAGGCTGTAAAGGTGGTGGCACTGGAAAACATACAAACAGTTGACTATAAAGAGACAGTAATCGAAAAAATGAAAGACGTTGTGATGGAAAGGGCAAACCCACTCATCAGACAGGCACTTGATAAGGAGAAGACAGTGGTAATCTCAGGCATAAGTGAATCCCAGGAGCCAACATGGCAGGGGAGACTTGAAGAAAATAAAGCTAACGTTGTAGACCTGATAAGAAAGCTTGGAGTAGTATGTGGTCCTGAGGATATTGTAAACATACACCAACTAGGTAAATATTCGAGGGAAGGAAAGCCGAGACCAACAAAAGTAACCTTTGAGAGAGGGGAGACATGTAGGGAAATATAGTTGAGAAAAAAAAGTCTAAAAGACCTTCAAGAATGCAAAGAAGTGTTCATTAGACGATACAGAACACAGGAAGAGATGAGAAAGATCAAAAACTTGTTGCAAGAGGCAAGAAGGTTAAATGATGAAAGAAATGAAGAAGAGAAGAAAAATTTTCGTTACAGAATACTTCCAGACAAAGGGGAGATAAAGAAGATAATGACAGAAGATTAAGGGATGGGGCCTCATTAAGATTGTTATTCACAAATGCTGATGGATTAGCTGGTAAGGCAGTAGAATTAAAAGATAGGATTCACAACAGTAAGTCAGATATAGTAGCAATTACAGAGACTAAGTTGAGTGAGGACATAAACAGTGTCACAGTTTTTCCTAAGGGCTTCAGAATACTAAGGGTCGAAAGATCTGAGAGGACTGGTGGAGGGATAGCACTGCTCATAAGTGAGATGATTCAAGTTGAAGAAATAAACTTGGCTATAGAAAGTGAGTTCAAGGAATTTCTTGTTGCTCGCATAAATACTGGGTCAGAGAGCTTTATAATAACTGTTGTATACAACCCACCAAGGAACCAAAATAGGCTTGAAATTTATGAGGAAAGTCATATAGGTACGATTGAAGTCATAAACTCAGTTGTTAACATGGCGCGGGAGAAAAAATGTAGGATTTTGATTATGGGAGACTTTAATCATAAAGAGATAGATTGGATAAATCTTGACCCACACAGTGGTGAGGACTCAATTGGGGCAAGATTCCTAGATTGCGTACAAGGGAATTTCCTACACCAACATATAATGGAACCAACAAGAGCCAGGGGTGGGGATGAGCCATCACTACTTGATCTAGTGTTCACAGATAATGTGTTGGATATTGAAAATATTGAGTATGAACCACCAATTGGAAAGAGTGACCACTGTGTGTTGTTGATGGAGTATATCATTGAAGACATTCTTCCTGAGAGTAGAGGCACTGAGGACATGAGGAGGAACTATCCGAAAGGAGATTACATCAAAATGAATGAGCTTTTTGCAGTTATTGACTGGAGAACCTTATTTTACAACAAATCTGTACAAGAAATGTATGACATCTTTTGTGAGAAATATGGGAAGATAGTAGATTGCTGCATACCTGTCACCAAAGTAGGTGTAATTCATGCCAGAGAGAAATGGTTCGATAATGGGTGTAAAAGAGCTAAGGAGTGGAGAGACAAATGCTGGAAAAGGTATAGGAGGAGAAAAAACATAAATGCCTGGCAAACCTACAAAAGAGCAAGAAATGACTACCTAAGTAAAAGGAGAGAGGCAGAGAGAGATTATGAGAGGGACATCACCAGGAAGGCTAAAGAAAATCCCAAGCTTTTCCACAGCTTTATCAGAGGAAAACTGAAGGTAAAAGAACAGGTTTTAAGGCTAAAGAGAGCGGATGGAAGCATCACTGAGATGGACGAAGAGATCTGCAAAGAATTGAACAAGGAGTTTCAGTCAGTATTTGCAGTAGAAAATACCCCACCCCCTCAGATTGCAGTGATAGAAGCTCAAGGGCCGGTATTAGAGAACATCAACCTTACAGCCACAGAGGTATGCAAAGCGCTGATGGATTTAGATGTTCATAAAGCTACAGGTCCTGATGACATATCCCCTCATGTGCTTAAAAAATGCGCAAACACAATATCAGTGGCACTAAGTATCATATTTAAGGAGTCACTGGAGTCGGGGGAGATTCCAAGATGCTGGAAACAAGCAAATGTGATACCTATCTTCAAAAAGGGAAGGAGGGATACGGCTCTGAACTATAGATCAGTTTCCTTGACCAGCATAGTTTGCAAACTTATGGAGAAACTACTAAGGAAACATATCTCTCTTCACTTGGAATCCTTCAACTTTTTGTCAGTGAGGCAACATGGCTTCAGAGAAGGAAGATCAACAGTAACAAACTTATTAGAATTTTATGATGAGGTAAGCCAAATCTTACAGGAAAGAGAGGGCTGGGCAGACTGCATATTCCTAGACTTCCAGAAAGCGTTTGACACTGTTCCACATGGGAGACTTATTAGGAAGCTGCAATCAATGGCTAGAATAGGTGGAAATGTCTTGGAATGGATAAAAACTTACTTAGAAGGAAGGGAACAGAGGGTTAGAGTAAGACACTCAGTGTCTGAATGGAGAAAAGTTAGTAGTGGAGTTCCACAGGGTTCAGTTTTAGGGCCACTTTTGTTCCTTGTATATGTAAATGACCTACCAGAGTCTGTAAATTCATTCATGAATATGTTTGCAGATGATGCAAAGATTGTGAAGAAAGTAAAAAACGAGAACAATGGTAGAGAACTTCAGGAGGATCTAAATAATCTGCATGAGTGGTCAGAAAAGTGGCTAATGAAATTCAATACCTCAAAATGTAAGGTAATGAGAATGGGTACAAGTGCAAGAAGGCCCAAGCTTGACTACTCGGTGGCTGGAGTACAACTTCAAGAGACAGAAAATGAGAGAGATCTAGGAGTAAACATACTGGCAGATTTGTCTCCAGAAATACATATAAATGGCGTAGTAAGGGCAGCATATGCATTCTTATCAAATGCAAGGGTAGCCTTCAGGCACATGGACAAGGAAATGTTCAGAAATATTTATGTAACCTATGTAAGGCCAAAACTCGAATATGCAGCCCCCTTTTGGAATCCGCACTTGAAAAAGCACATAGCTAAGCTTGAAAAAGTTCAAAGACATGCCACGAAACTGGTGCCAGAAATACGCAATCTAGGTTATGATGAGAGGCTGAGGGAATTAGACTTGCCATCACTCGAAGCTAGAAGAGTAAGGGGGGATATGGTGACAGTCTTTAAATTCCTTCATGGTTATGATAGAGTGGATAGGGATCGATATTTCGATATGGCTGGCTCTAGAACTAGAGGTCATAGTTTGAAGCTTCGTAAGAAAACTTGTTTGCAGGATGTAAGGAAATACTTTTTCAGTGTAAGAGTAGTTGATAATTGGAATTCGCTAAGCGAGGAGGTAGTTAATGCTATCTCAATCCATAGTTTTAAGGACAGGTATGATAAGTATCACTAAGTCTAAAAATGGAACCGATCAGGAGACGGGAAGATACGAGCTTTAGGCTCTTTCCCGTAAACACAATTAGGTAATCACAATTAGGTAATCACCTACCAGAGTCTGTAAATTCATTCATGAATATGTTTGCAGATGATGCAAAGATTGTGAAGAAAGTAAAAAACGAGAACAATGGTAGAGAACTTCAGGAGGATCTAAATAATCTGCATGAGTGGTCAGAAAAGTGGCTAATGAAATTCAATACTTCAAAATGTAAGGAAATGAGAATGGGTACAAGTGCAAGAAGGCCCAAGCTTGACTACTCGGTGGCTGGAGTACAACTTCAAGAGACAGAAAATGAGAGAGATCTTGGAGTAAACATACTGGCAGATTTGTCTCCAGAAATACATATAAATGGCATAGTAAGGGCAGCATATGCATTCTTATCAAATGTAAGGGTAGCCTTCAGGCACATGGACAAGGAAATGTTCAGAAATATTTATGTAACCTATGTGAGGCCAAAACTCGAATATGCAGCCCCCTTTTGGAATCCGCACTTGAAAAAGCACATAGCTAAGCTTGAAAAAGTTCAAAGACATGCCACGAAACTGGTGCCAGAAATACGCAATCTCAGTTATGATGAGAGGCTGAGGGAATTAGACTTACCATCACTGGAAGCTAGAAGAGTGAGGGGGGATATGGTAACAGTCTTTAAATTCCTTCATGGTTATGATAGAGTGGATAGGGATCGATATTTTGATATGGCTGGCTCTAGAACTAGAGGTCATAGTTTGAAGCTTCGTAAGAAAACTTCTTCGCAGGATGTAAGGAAATACTTTTTCAGTGTAAGAGTAGTTGATAATTGGAATTGGCTAAGCGAGGAGGTAGTTAATGCTATCTCAATCCATAGTTTTAAGGACAGGTATGATAAGTATCACTAAGTATAAAATGGAACCGATGAGGAGACGGGAAGATACGAGCTTTGGGCTCTTTCCCGTAAGCACAATTAGGTAATCACACACACACACACACACACACACACACACACACACACACACACACACACACACACACACACACACACACACACACATGTATGACATCTTTTGTGAGAAATATGGGAAGATTGTAGAATGCTGCATACCTGTCACCAAAGTAGGTGTAATTCATGCCAGAGAGAAATGGTTCGATAATGGGTGTAAAAGAGCTAAGGAGTGGAGAGACAAATGCTGGAAAAGGTATAGGAGGAGAAAAAACATAAATGCCTGGCAAACCTACAAAAGAGCAAGAAATGACTACCTAAGCAAAAGGAGAGAGGCAGAGAAAGATTATGAGAGGGACATCACCAGGAAGGCGAAAGAAAATCCCAAGCTTTTCCACAGCTTTATCAGAGGAAAACTGAAGGTAAAAGAACAGGTTTTAAGGCTAAAGAGAGCGGATGGAAGCATCACTGAGACGGACGAAGAGATCTGCAAAAAATTGAACAAGGAGTTTCAGTCAGTATTTACAGTAGAAAATACCCCACCCCCTCAGATTGCAGTGATAGAAGCCCAAGGGCCGGTATTAGAGAACATCAACCTTACAGCCACAGAGGTATGCAAGGCGCTGATGGATTTAGATGTTCATAAAGCTACAGGTCCTGATGACATATCCCCTCATGTGCTTAAAAAATGCGCAAACACAATATCAGTGGCACTAAGTATCATATTTAAGGAGTCATTGGAGTCGGGGGAGATTCCAAGATGCTGGAAACAGGCAAATGTGATACCTATCTTCAAAAAGGGAAGGAGGGATACGGCTCTGAACTATAGACCAGTTTCCTTGACCAGCATAGTTTGCAAAGTTATGGAGAAACTACTAAGGAAACATATCTCTCTTCACTTGGAATCCTTCAACTTTTTGTCAGTGAGGCAACATGGCTTCAGAGAAGGAAGATCAACAGTAACAAACTTATTAGAATTTTATGATGAGGTAAGCCAAATCTTACAGGAAAGAGAGGGCTGGGCAGATTGCATATTCCTAGACTTCCAGAAAGCGTTTGACACTGTTCCACATGGGAGACTTATTAGGAAGCTGCAATCAATGGCTAGAATAGGTGGAAATGTCTTGGAATGGATAAAAACTTACTTAGAAGGAAGGGAACAGAGGGTTAGAGTAAGACACTCAGTGTCTGATTGGAGAAGAGTTAGTAGTGGAGTTCCACAGGGTTCAGTTTTAGGGCCACTTTTGTTCCTTGTATATGTAAATGACCTACCAGAGTCTGTAAATTCATTCATGAATATGTTTGCAGATGATGCAAAGATTGTGAAGAAAGTAAAAAACGAGAACAATGGTAGAGAACTTCAGGAGGATCTAAATAATCTGCATGAGTGGTCAGAAAAGTGGCTAATGAAATTCAATACCTCAAAATGTAAGGTAATGAGAATGGGTACAAGTGCAAGAAGGCCCAAGCTTGACTACTCGGTGGCTGGAGTACAACTTCAGGAGACAGAAAATGAGAGAGATCTAGGAGTAAACATATTGGCAGATTTGTCTCCAGAAATACATATAAATGGCGTAGTAAGGGCAGCATATGCATTCTTATCAAATGTAAGGGTAGCCTTCAGGCACATGGACAAGGAAATGTTCAGAAATATTTATGTAACCTATGTGAGGCCAAAACTCGAATATGCAGCCCCCTTCTGGAATCCGCACTTGAAAAAGCACATAGCTAAGCTTGAAAAAGTTCAAAGACATGCCACGAAACTGGTGCCAGAAATACGCAATCTCGGTTATGATGAGAGGCTGAGGGAATTAGACTTGCCATCACTCGAAGCTAGAAGAGTAAGGGGGGATATGGTGACAGTCTTTAAATTCCTTCATGGTTATGATAGAGTGGATAGGGATCGATATTTCGATATGGCTGGCTCTAGAACTAGAGGTCATAGTTTGAAGCTTCGGAAGAAAACTTGTTTGCAGGATGTAAGGAAATACTTTTTCAGTGTAAGAGTAGTTGATAATTGGAATTCGCTAAGCGAGGAGGTAGTTAATGCTACCTCAATCCATAGTTTTAAGGACAGGTATGATAAGTATCACTAAGTCTAAAAATAGAACCGATCAGGAGACGGGAAGATACGAGCTTTGGGCTCTTTCCCGTAAACACAATTAGGTAATCACAATTAGGTAATCACATATATATATATATATATATATATATATATATATATATATATATATATATATATATATATATATATGATCATTATTATTATTATTATTATTATTATTATTATTATTATTATTATTATTATTATTATTATTATTATTAATATTATTATTATTATTATTATTATTATTATTATTATTATTATTATTATTATTATTATCATTATTATTATTATTATTATTATTATTATTATTATTATTATTATAATTATTATCATTATTATTATTATCATTATTATTATTATTATTATTATTATTATTATTATTATTATTATTATTATTATTATTATTATTATTATTATTATTATTATTATAATTATCATTATTATAATTATCATTATTATTATTGCTATTATTATTATTATTATTATTATTATTATTATTATTATTATTATTATTGTTATTATTATTATTATTATTATTATTATTATTATTATTATTATTATTATTATTATTATTATTATTATTATTATTATTATTATTATTATTTAATCATATATGTACATATATATATATATATATATATATATATATATATATATATATATATATATATATATATATATATATATATATATATATATATATATATATAGTAAGGAAGCCCATCAGTGAAACAAAACTTATAAAACAATGCTATATTTCGGATCCTAATTGGATCCCTTCTCAAGCTGTATGCTAACAGTTTGTACTTATATATATATATATATATATATATATATATATATATATATATATATATATATATATATATATATATATATATATATATATATATATATATATACATATATATATATATATATATATATATATATATATATATATATATATATATATATATATATATATATATATATATATATATATATATATATATATAAATGAATAATTTTTACCCCAACCGGGACTTGAACATTGGACATATAATTACTAAGCCAGGGCAATACCAACTACAATACAGAAGGTTTTAAAAGGGAAATACACCTTTCAGCTCATATCCATTATACTAGGAATGAATGCATTCTATCTGAATGCCACTATGTTCATATTACAGTTTCCCCCACCTCACATTACCATATGTGAAAACAGGAATCATTTTTACCCAGACCGGGACTTCAAGCTTGGACATATAATTACTATGCCAACTTCACCAAAGAAGGTCTTAAAAGGGAAACGCACCTTACAGCTTTATCCGCTATACTAGGATTGAACGCATTCTATCTGAATGCCACTATGTTCATATTAAAGTTTCCCCCAACTTCACTCGTGGTTTCGTTTTCATATTTAATTCGACTTCCAATCTCATTCGGGACCAGCAATAATCAAATAAGAACATTACCACATGTGAAAACATGAATAATTTTTACCCCAACCATGACTTAAACCTTGGACATATAATTATTAAGCCAAGGCGCTACCAACTACACCACAGAAGGTCTTAAAAGGGAAACACGCCTTACAGCTTATATCTGCTATAATATGAATGAATGCATTTTATCTGAATTTCACAATGTTTATATTACAGTTCACCCCAACCTCACTCGTGGTTTTGTTTTTGCATTTAATTCAACTCCCAATCTCATTTGTGACCAACAATCATAAAATAAGCACATTACCATATGTGAATTCCAAGTATCAACTACTCTAACACTAAAAAAGTTCTTCCTTATATCCTGCAAAAGAAGTTTTCTTACGAGCTTCAAACTATGACCTTAGTTCTAGTGCCAGCCATATCAAAATATCGATCCCTATCCACTCCGTCATAACCATTAAGGAATTTAGAAACTGTCACCATTTCCCCCCTCAATATCCTAGCTTTGAGTGATGGTAAGTCTAATTCCCTCAGCCTCTCATCATAACTAAGATTGCGTATTTCTGGCCCCAGCTTCGTGTCATATCTTTACTTTTTCCAGCTTAACTACGTGCTGTTTCAAATGTGGATTCCAAAAGGGGGCTGCATATATAAGCTTTGTCCTCACATAAATTACATAATTATGTCTGAATATTTCCTTGTCAATGTGCCTGAAGGTTTCCCTTACATTTGATAAAAAAGTATATGCTGCCCTTTCTATACCATTTATATGCATTTCTGGAGACAAATCGGCCAGTATGTTTACTCCTAGATCTCTCTCATTCTCTGTCTCTTGAAGTTCTACTCCTGCCACAGAGCAATCAAACTTTGGCCTTCATGCACTTGTACTTATTCTCATTACCTCACATTTTCAAGTACTGAATTTCATTAGCCACTTTTCTGACCACTCAAGCAGACTATTTAGATCATCCTGAAGTTCTCTACCATTGTTCTCGTTTCTTACTTTCTTCACAATCTTTGCATCATCTGCAAACATATTCATGAATGAGTTTACAGACTCTGGTAGGTCATTTACATATAAAAGGAATAAAAGTGTCCCTAAAACTGAAGCCTGTGAAACTCCACAACTATCTCTTCTTCATTCAAGCACTGACTCTCTTACTCTAATCCTCTGTTCCGTTCCTTCTAAGTATTCTTTTATCCATTTCAAGACATTTTTACCTATTCTTGCCATTGCTTGCAGCTTCTTAATAAGTCTCCCCTGTGGGACAGTGGCAAATGCTTTCTGGACCTCTAGGAATATGCAATCTGCCCAGCCCTTTCTTCCCTGTAAGATTCGGCTTACCTCATCATAAAATTCTAATAAGTTTGTTACTGATGATCTACCATATCTGAAGCCATGTTGTCTCACTGACAACAAAGTTGAAGGATTCCGAGTGAAAAGGGATATGTTTCCTTAATAGTTTCTCCATAACTTTGCAAACTATGCTGGTCAAGGAGACAGATCTATAGTGTAGAGCAGTATCCCTCCATCCCTTTTTGAAGATAGGTATCACATTTACTTGTTTCCAGCATCTTGGGATCTCCCCTGACTCCAGCGTTTTTTAAATATGATACTTAGTGCTGCTGAAACTGAATGTGTGCTATTATTAAGTACATAATAGGATATGTCATCAGGACCTATACCTTTAAGGATATCTAACTTCATCAGCGCTTTGCATACCTCTTTGGCTGAAAGGATGATGTGCTCTGATACTGGCCCATGAGCTTCTATATCTGCAATCCTACTTCAAATACTGACCGAAACTCTTTGTTCAATTCTTTGCAAATCTCTTCATCCATCTCAGTGATGCTTCCATTTGCTCTCTAAAGCTTTAAAACCTGTTCATTTACCTTCAGTTTTCCTCTGATAAAGCTGTGGAAAAGCTTGGGATTTTCTTTAGCCTTCCTGATGATGTCCCTTTTATAATCTCTCTCTACCTCTCTTCTTTTACTTAGGTAATCATTTCTTGCTCTTTTATAGGTCTGCCAGGCATTTATGTTTTTTCTCCTCCTATACCTTTTCTAGCATTTGTCTCTCCTTTCCTTAGCTCCTTTACACTCATTATCAAATCATTTCTCTCTGGCATGAATTACACCTACTTTGGTGACAGGTATGCAGGAATCTACTATCTTCCCATATTTCTCACCAAAGATGTACATTTCTTGTACAGATTTGTTGTTAAATAAGGTCCTCCAGTCAATAACGGTAAAAGGCTCATTCATTTTGATGTATTCTCCTCTCAGATAGTTCCTCCTCATATCCTCAGTGCCTCTACTCTCAAGCAGAACATCTTCAAAGATATACTACATCAACAACACACAGTGGTCACTCTTTCCAAATGGTGGCTCATACTCAATTTTTTTCAATATCCAACACGTTATCTGTGAATACTAGATCAAGTAGTGATGGCTTATCTCCACCCCTGGCCCTCGTTGGTCCCAGTACATGTCGGTGTATGAAATTCCCTTGCATGCAATCTAGGAATCTTGCCCCGAATGAGACTTCATCATTGTGTGGATTAATATTTATCCAATCCATTTTTCTATAGCCAAGTTTATTTCTTCAACCTGAATCCTTTCACTTATGAGCAGTGCTATTCCTCCACTAGTCCTCTCAGATCTTTCAACCCTTGATATTCTGAAACCATTAGCAAGAGCTGTGAAACTATTTATGTCCTCACTCAACATAGTCTCTGTAACTGCTACTATATCACCCTTACTGTTGTGAATTCTATTTATTAATTCCACTGCCTTATCAGCTAATCCATCAGCATGTGTGTGATTACCTAATTGTGATTACCTAATTGTGTTTACGGGAAAGAGCCCAAAGCTCGTATCTTCCCGTCTCCTCATCGGTTCCATTTTATACTTAGTGATACTTATCATACCTGTCCTTAAACCTATGGATTGAGATAGCATTAACTACCTCCTCGCTTAGCCAATTCCAATTATCAACTACTCTTACACTGAAAAAGTATTTCCTTACATCCTGCGAAGAAGTTTTCTTACGAAGCTTCAAACTATGACCTCTAGTTCTAGAGCCAGCCATATCAAAATATCGATCCCTATCCACTCTATCATAACCATGAAGGAATTTAAAGACTGTCACCATATCCCCCCTCACTCTTCTAGCTTCCAGTGATGGTAAGTCTAATTCCCTCAGCCTCTCATCATAACTGAGATTGCGTATTTCTGGCACCAGTTTCGTGGCATGTCTTTGAACTTTTTCAAGCTTAGCTATGTGCTTTTTCAAGTGCGGATTCCAAAAGGGGGCTGCATATTCGAGTTTTGGCCTCACATAGGTTACATAAATATTTCTGAACATTTCCTTGTCCATGTGCCTGAAGGCTACCCTTACATTTGATAAGAATGCATATGCTGCCCTTACTATGCCATTTATATGTATTTCTGGAGACAAATCTGCCAGTATGTTTACTTCTAGATCTCTCTCATTTTCTGTCTCTTGAAGTTGAGGCCCCATCCCCTGATCTTCTATCATTATATTATTTATCTCCCCTTTGTCTGGAAGAACTCTGAAATGAAAATTTTTCTTCTCTTCTTCATTTTTTTACTCATTTAAACTTATGGCCTCTTGCAACAAGTTTTTTATCCTTTTCATCTCTTCCTGTGTTCTGTATCGTCTAATGAACACTTTTTTGAATTCTTGAAGGTCTTTTAGGTTTGTTTTCCTCATCAACATTTCTCTACATGTGTCCCCTCTCTCAAAGGTTACTTTTGTTGATCTTTGCTTTCCCTAACTAGAATATTTAGCTAATTGGTGAATATTTACAATATCCTCAGGACCACATACTACTCCAAGCTTCCTTATCAGCTCAAACGCCCTAGCTTTATTTTGTTCAAGTCTCTCCTGCCATGTTGGCTCCTGGGATTCACTTATGCCTGAGATTATCACAGTCAACTTTTTATCAAGTGCCTGTTTAATCAGTGGATTTGCCCTTTCGATCACAACTTCTTTCATTTTTTCTAATACTGTTTCTTTATAGTCTACTGTTTGTATGTTTTCTAGTGCCACCACCTTCACAGCCTCTTTACTGCCACATTCCCCTTTAGTGCATCAGAAAAGGAAGTTTTCTTGGCATCATGTTTCGTATTCAGCTCCTGAAACTCTTTTCTAAAATGTTCGATGTTTTCCTTAGTCTGTACATTCCAACCTGCAATCTCGTCTCTCTCAGAGGAGAGCAGTGAACTAACATTAAATTCCTTTGGGTTGTCATTCAGCTGTTTATTGTTATCTTCTTGTTTAGAAATTCTGGTTTCTAGTTCACTCCTTTCCCCTCCCAGCTTATTTATTCATTTTTCAAGTTCTTTTCTCCCTTGCCCTTTTGCTTCCTCCAAAACTCTTATTTCTTCTCTGAATGTTTCATTCTTTTTCATTTCTCTATTCATATTCCGAATTTTGCCATCAAGGTTTATAACCATTGTCTCTAATTCCTTGACTTTTTGCTTCAATCTTCTAACAGCCACTCCGCCTCCTCCTGGAGATCCTCTACCACCCCTCCTCCGACCATTGGATGGGGGGTTTAGGGACAGAGATGGCCTCATTTTGATGTTTTCCCTTTCACAGAATATAGAGAGAAGAAAAAAAAAAGAGAGAAAAGTTTCTATTTAAGCTTCTTACAGAATTCCTATCTCATCATATGAGTACTGTTCAGTTACCCAGTTCATCTCTTTTCTGGTAACACATATCCTAACTTAAAATTTGACTTTGGTTAATAACAAAATAAAAGTTTCCACTCAAAGGAAATTTCGAATTTGTATCTGAGAAGACACCCACCTGTTTCTGCTATATATTCTTCTTAACTGCTAAAACTTGTCATTTCAGAAGAAGAGAAAAATATTAATCACTCGTTAACCAAGATATGTTATCACAGGATAAGACTTTAAATGTAACTCAATTTATCAAAAAAGAATGAAAGAGAACAAAGCAAAAGGAATAAATAAGGCAGCTGTGCTACTTGGCAACTTAACTCAGTACTGTTGACAGGTGTATTTTTCGTATTTATTTAATTATTTAATTATTCAATTATATTGTATAACAAACTAACTATTAAGTTAATCTAAATGGGAAGGATATTGATTTTAACAATATTTGGAACCACAGGATCAGGTAAAGGGCCGTAAGAGCTCTCCCCAATTTACACAAAGAAATTAGGTAATGTGAGGTGATGGCTTCTCCTCTGGCAACTCTTCTAAACTTCCTTCAAGGCAGGAAAGAACAGCTTCTTCTTTTTCCCCTCTCAAAAGCATCCTTGATATTTTCATTTAATATTTTGGACAGTCTCGTTAACTACAAATGCAATTTTTTTACTCATAATACTCTGCAAAATCTCTTACTCAGGGAAATTTTTGTTTTTGTTTTATACTTTCGTCCTGGTGTGTGTGATTACCTAATTGTGATTACCTAATTGTGCTTACGGGAAAGAGCCCAAGCCTCGTATCTTCCCGTCTCCTGATCGGTTCCATTTTATATTTAGTGATACTTATCATACCTGTCCTTAAAACTATGGATTGAGATAGCATTAACTACCTCCTCGCTTAGCGAATTCCAATTGTCAACTACTCTTACACTGAAAAAGTATTTCCTTACATCCTGCGAAGAAGTTTTCTTACGAAGCTTCAAACTATGACCTCTAGTTCTAGAGCCAGCCATATCAAAATATCGATCCCTATCCACTCTATCATAACCATGAAGGAATTTAAAGACTGTCACCATATCCCCCCTCACTCTTCTAGCTTCCAGTGATGGTAAGTCTAATTCCCTCAGCCTCTCATCATAACTGAGATTGCGTATTTCTGGCACCAGTGTCGTGGCATGTCTTTGAACTTTTTCAAGCTTAGCTATGTGCTTTTTCAAGTGCAGATTCCAAAAGGGGGCTGCATATTCGAGTTTTGGCCTCACATAGGTTACATAAATATTTCTGAACATTTCCTTGTCCATGTGCCTGAAGGCTACCCTTACATTTGATAAGAATGCATATGCTGCCCTTACTATGCCATTTATATGTATTTCTGGAGACAAATCTGCCAGTATGTTTACTCCTAGATCTCTCTCATTTTCTGTCTCTTGAAGTTGTACTCCAGCCACCGAGTAGTCAAGCTTGGGCCTTCTTGCACTTGTACCCATTCTCATTACCTTACATTTTGAAGTATTGAATTTCATTAGCCACTTTTCTGACCACTCATGCAGATTATTTAGATCCTCCTGAAGTTCTCTACCATTGTTCTCGTTTTTTACTTTCTTCACAATCTTTGCATCATCTGCAAACATATTCATGAATGAATTTACACACTCTGGTAGGTCATTTACATATACAAGGAACAAAAGTGGCCCTAAAACTGAACCCTGTGGAACTCCACTACTAACTCTTCTCCATTCAGACACTGAGTGTCTTACTCTAACCCTCTGTTCCCTTCCTTCTAAGTAAGTTTTTATCCATTCCAAAACATTTCCACCGATTCTAGCCATTGATTGCAGCTTCCTAATAAGTCTCCCATGTGGAACAGTGTCAAACGCTTTCTGGAAGTCTAGGAATATGCAATCTGCCCAGCCCTCTCTTTCCTGTAAGATTTGGCTTACCTCATCATAAAATTCCAATAAGTTTGTTACTGTTGATCTACCTTCTCTGAAGCCATGTTGCCTCACTGACAAAAAGTTGAAGGATTCCAAGTGAAGAGAGATATGTTTCCTTAGTAGTTTCTCCATAACTTTGCAAACTATGCTGGTCAAGGAAACTGGTCTATAGTTCAGAGCCGTATCCCTCCTTCCCTTTTTGAAGATAGGTATTACATTTGCTTGTTTCCAGCATCTTGGAATCTCCCCCGACTCCAGTGACTCCTTAAATATGATACTTAGTGCCACTGATATTGTGTTTGCGCATTGTTTAAGCACATGAGGGTGTGTGTGTGTGTGTGTGTGTGTGTGTGTGTGTGTGTAATTACCTAATTGTAATTACCTAATTGTGTTTACGGGAAAGAGCCCAAAGCTCGTATCTTCCCGTCTCCTGATCGGTTCCATTTTCTACTTAGTGATACTTATCATACCTGTCCTCTCCACTCCTTTGCTCTTTTTCACTCATTATCGAACCATTTCTCTCTGGCATGAATTACACCTACTTTGGTGACAGGTATTCAGCAATCTACTATCTTCCCATATTTCTCACAAAAGATGTCATACATTTCTTGCACAGATTTGTTGTAAAATAAGGTTCTCCAGTCAATAACTGCAAAAAGCTCATTCATTTTGATGTAGTGTCCTTTCGGATAGTTCCTCCTCATGTCCTCAGTGCCTCTACTCTCAGGCAGAATATCTTCAATTATATACTCCATCAACAACACACAGTGGTCACTCTTTCCAATTGGTGGTTCATACTCAATTTATTTCAATATCCAACACCTTATCTGTGAATACTAGATCAAGTAGTGATGACTCATCCCCACCCCTGGCCCTCGTTGGTTCCATTACATGTTGGTGTAGGAAATTCCCTCGTGCGCAATCTAGGAATATTGCCCTGAATGAGTCCTCACCACTGTGTGGGTCAAGATTTATCCAATCTATCTCTTTATGATTAAAATCTCCCATAATCAAAATCCTATATTTTCTCTCCCGTGCCGTGTTAACAACTGACTTACTGACCTAATTGTGCTTACGGGAAAGAGCCCAAAGCTCGTATATTCCCGTCCCCTGATCAGTTCCATTTTGTTCTTAGTGATACTTATCATACTTGTCCTTAAAACTATGGATTGAGTTAGTATTAACTACCTCCTCAATTAGCCAATTCAAATTATCAACTACTCTTACACTAAAAAAGTACTTCCTTACATCCTGCAAAGAAGTTTTCTTATGAAGCTCCAAACTATGACCTATAGTTCTAGAGCCAGTCATATCAAAATATCGATCCCTATCCACTCTATCATAACCATGAAGAAATTTAAAGACTGCCACCATATCCCCCCTCAATCTTTTAGTATTGAGTGATGGTAAGACTAATTCCCTTATCCTCTCATCATAACTGAGATTGCGTGTTTCTGGCACCAGTTTTGTGGCATGTCTTTGAACTTTTTCCAGCTTAACTACATGCTTTATCAAGTGCGGATTCCAATAGGGGGCTGCACATTCAAGTTTTGGCCTCACATAGGTTACATAAATATATCTGAACATTTCCTTGTCCATGTGCCTGAGGGTTACCCTTACACTTGCTAAGAAAACATATGTTGCTCTTACTATGCCATTTATATGCATTTCTGGAGACAAATCGATCAGTATGTTTACTCCTAGATCTCCCTCATTCTCTCTCTCTTGAAGTTTTTCTCGTGCCACTGAGTAGTAAAGCTTGGGCTCTCTTGCACTTGTACCCATTCTCATTACCTTACATTTTGAAGTATTGAATTTCATTAGCCACTTTTTTGACCACCCATGCAGGCTATTTAGATCTTCCTGAAGTTCTCTAAAATTGTTCTCTTTTCTTACTTTCTTCGCAATCTTTGCATCATCTGCAAACATATTCATGAATGAATTTACAGACTCTGGTAGGTCATTTACATATACAAGGAACAAAAGTGGCCCTATAACTGAACCTTGTGGAACTTCACTACTAACTCTTCTCCATGCAGACACTGAGTGGCATTCTCTAACCTTCTGTTCCCTTCCATCTAAGTAAATTTTTATCCTTTCCAAGACATTCCACCTATTGTAGCCATTGCTTGCATCTTTTTAATAAGTCTCTCGTGTGCGACAGTGTCAATGCTTTCTGGAATAATAATAATAATAATAATAATAATAATAATAATAATAATAATAATAATAATAATAATAATAATAATAATAATAATAATAATAATAATAATAATAATAATAATAATAACAATAATAATAACAATAATAACGTAAGTGTTCATAATAGAATGAGACACCAAATAAAATAAGCATTGTAGAGCTGAAGAAAAGTATAATCAAATATGTTTTTTTACAATTAAAGCGATCCGAAGTGTTCGTCAGTATGTCATTTAGAGCTCACGGCCTCATTTTTGGGTCATTTCTTCTCTACCACTTTTTCCGAACAATTTGTTTGTTTGTTTGTTTGTTTCTTCGAGTCCCGGTCGGGGTAAAAAAAAAAAAAATGATTCATGTTTTCACATATGTAATGTGCTTAATTGATTATATATATATATATATATATATATATATATATATATATATATATATATATATATATATATATATATATATATATATATATATATATACAAATAAGCACATTATATATGTGAAAACATGAATCATTTTTTACCCCGACCGAGACTCGAACCTAGGACTTATGATTACTAAGTCAAGGCGCTACCACTACACCACAGAAGGTTAAAAGGAATCCAGCCTTATAGCTTATATCTGCTATACTTAGGAATGAACGCATTCTAACTGAATGCCACTATGTTCATATTACAGATTCCCCAACCTCACCCGTGGCTTCATTTTAGCATTTAATTCAATTCCCAATCTCATTCGGGCCATGAAATACATATAAGCACATTATATATGTGAAAACATGAATCATTTTTTACCCCGACCGGGACTCGAACCTAGGACTTAGGATTACTAAGTAAAGGCGCTACCACTACACCACAGAAGGTTAAAAGGAATCCAGCCTTATAGCTTATATCTGCTATACTTAGGAATGAACGCATTCTAACTGAATGCCACTATGTTCATATTACAGATTCCCCAACCTCACTCGTGGCTTCATTTTAGCATTTAATTCAAATCCCAATCTCATTCGGGCCATGAAATTATCAAATAAGCACATTACATAAGTGAAAACATGAATCATTTGGTAGCGCCTTGACTTAGCAATCATAAGCCCTAGGTTCGAGTCAAGGTCGGGGTAAAAAATGATTCATGTTTCCACATATGTAATGTGCTTATTTGATACTTTCATGGCCCGAATGAGATTGGGAATTGAATTAAATGCTAAAATGAAGCCACGAGTGAGGTTGGGGAATCTGTAATATGAACATAGTGGCATTCAGTTAGAATGCGTTCATTCCTAAGTATAGCAGATATAAGCTATAAGGTTGGATTCCTTTTAACCTTCTGTGGTGTAGTGGTAGCACCTTGACTTAGTAATCATAAGTCCTAGGCTCGAGTCCGGGTCGGGGTAAAAAATGTTTCATGTTTTCACATATGTAATGTGCTTATTTGATAATTTCATGGCCCGAATGAGATTGGGATTTGAATTAAATGCTAAAATGAAGCCACGAGTGAGGTTGGGGAATCTATATTATGAACGTGTGGCATTCAGTTAGAATGC
>JAXCGZ010006129.1:0-25000 GCA_037179515.1 Halocaridina rubra
GGATGAGAGTAAAATGTTAGACAAATCTTTCTCAAGGTTTTATAAACTTCTAGCATCTGCATGAGATCTGAAGATCTCTCTCTCTCTCTCTCTCTCTCTCTCTCTCAAAGTAAGACCTGCGTTGTCTGATCGGTGAAGATTAGCACTGGGGTTCCACAGGGTTCAGTTTTAGGGCCATTTCTGTTTCTGACATATGTAAATGATCTTTCGGAGTGCGTAAGTGCATATTTGAAATATATTTCAGAGAAAAAGATTTTGAATATAGTAAATGACGAGAATAATGGTAGAAAACATCGTGAAGACAAGTGGCTAATGGGAGTCAATATTTGAAAATGTAAAGTAATGAGAATCGGCAAGTGTGAGAGAAGGTTCAACATGGATACTCCATGGCAGGTGCGGGACTTTAAAAGAGGCAGAAAATAAGAGAGATCTAGGGGTAAACGTGATGGCAGCTTCCAGAAATGCATATAAATGGTACAGCAAGGGCAGTATTTGCTTTCACAAACATAAGGGTAGCCCTCAGGCACATGGACAAAGACATTTTCAGAATTATATTTTACTTATGTGGGGCCAACACCTGAATATGCAGTGCCCTTCTATAATCCTCACTAGAAATAGCATACTAATGAATTGGAGAAACTTCAAAGACATGTTATGAAGCTGGTGAAAAGTTGCGTAATCTTAGTTATGAGGAAAGGCTGAGGAACTGGAGTTACCATTACTATAATGAAGAGGGGATATGGTAACGGTTTTTACATTCTTTAATGAGTTTTGCTACGAGCGCCTGTAGAACTAGAGGTCATAGTTTGAAGATTTGTGACAATACTTCGTTGCAGGATGTTAGGAAGCATTCTCTTAGATTAAAAATAATTGATAATTGGACTTCCTTATGTAAGAGAATAGCATATGCTAATTACCTTCATATAGTTTAAAGGCTAGATACTCTCACGACAAGTGTCAGTAATTAACAGTGAAACCGATTAAGAGACGTAGAATTACGAGCAGAGAATTCTTTATGTGAGCACAGTTAGGTCAAGACTTATATTATAGTGGAAATAGACAGAGTAACTCAACGCCTTAAATCTAACTCACTTATCTCCGATCAGCAGTACAGGGTTCCGCAAGGCAAGATCCACAGGTGATCTCCTGTCCTATCTTATTCATGTATGGTTATCTTCTCCGAGGAACTATGGGGAATCCTCTGTCGTCACCCTTGATATCTCTAAGGCTTTTGACAAAGTCTGGCACAAGGCTCTGTTGGCTAAACTCCTTGCCTATGGCATTACCCCTTCTTTCTGTTCTCTGATTTCCAGTTTTCTTACTGACCGTTTTATATCTGTGGTTGTTGATGGTGCGACATCTAGCCATTTCTCTGTTACCAGCGGTGTTCCACAGGGCTCTGTTCTTTTACCAACTCTGTTCCTTCTCTTCATAAAATATCTTCTACAATCCACATCTTACTCTCTTCTCCATGCCTTTGCTGATGATTCTACCCTTCACTCTTCCTCTGCCTTTTCTTCTCAACCTTCATCTGCTACCCGCAATCAGTCTCGTATCACTCTTTCTTCTACTCTCAACTCCGATTTGCAGAGTATCTGAGTGGGGCACTCAATATTTAGTTAAATTCAATGCCTCAAAGACACAGTTTCTGGCTATCTCTTTATCTTCTCCTCCTGATAACCCTATTGTCTTCAAAACTAACAAACTTTACCCTCTTAATTCTATCAACATTAGGATTCCATATAGCCTCTAACTTGTCTTGGAGGAATCATATAATCCAAATTTCTTATTCATAAAAAAAAAATTGGGGGTTTTGTTTCGTTTTCGTCATTACTTTTCCTCTTTACAGTTACTTAAAATTTAAAGAGGTCTTATCCATCCCTGCTTAGAATTTAAAGAGGTCTTATCCATCCCTGCTTAGAATATTGCTCACACATCTGGGGTGCCTCTTCTTATACTTATCTCCTTGATAGGGTTGAATCTAAGGCAATCAGTCTCATTAATGATCCTTCTCTTACTTCTAATCTGGATTCTCTCTCTTCGCCGTAAGGCATCTTCCCTTTCTCTTTTCTATCGCTACTACTTCCATCACTGCTCTGATGAGTTGGCGAGTTGCATTCCTCCCCTACTGCCGAGGCCGCGTAACACTTGCCAAGCGGCCTCATCTCACAGGTACTGTGTGGAGATTTGTAGCTCCCTGATTGGTCGGTGCAGAGACTGCTTCTTCCCATCTACCTCCAGACTCTGGAACTCTCTTCCTCCTTCTGTCTTTCCTAATTCTTATGACCAATCATCCTTCAAAAAGGAGATCTATCGTCATCTCAGGGCCTAGTCCTCCATATCTCTGTGTCCTCTGTACTTTGACTGTTTTTCTGTCTGTCGTTTTCCTTAGTGTGACATTACCTCATCTCTGCCTTGTCCTTAATCTTTTTCTTTTCCTTCGTCCTGGTATTTTTTCGTGCCCGGGCCTTTATTGATGAGGGCAGTTTTTGCCTGTCCCGGTGTCACACTCATAAAAAAAGGTAACTCCCCTTCCGGTTAGAGCAGTTATGTCATAAGATACATATACACCTAACTTAAGAGACCTGCAAATATAAATACAGACAGCATGCAATGCTAGAGTAAATTGGCATCTATCACTACATCCACTTCTCTATCGCCTTCTCATTTACGTAAACATCCTCTGGTGGAGAACACACGCCAACCTCCAACGATATACAGTACTTGTCATGGGTAATGATGATATTCTCAGATTGAATTCACTAACCTTTGTGAAGTGTTCCTGAGGCAAACGTTCTCTTCAAAACAGCTTTATTAGAAAGTCTACAGTACAAGTTTAACTCAAAGAAGTTCCATTTTCAGTTACATAATATATGAAAAGAGAAACCTTCACTTCCAGCATAAAGTAATATCGAACAATTTCTTAATTTTTTTTTTTTTTACTTTTTTATGTGTGACACCGGGACAGGCGAGAAAACTGCCCTCATCAAGCCTGGGCACCAAGAAAACACTGAGACGAAGAAAAAGTAAAAGTCTAAGGACAAAGCAGAAATAAGGTAATTATACACAATAGGAAAAGGACAGACTGAAAGAACAGTCGAAGATTTTGTGGACCTAGAGGTATGGTAGGATAAGGCCCTGATATGACGATAGATCCACTTCATGAAAGATAGGTTACAAGAATTAGGAAAAAAAAAAGGAAGGAAAAGAACTGCAAAATCTTGAGCGGATGGGAAGAAACAGTCGCTGCACTATCAATCTACGACCTACAAATCTCCACACAATACCTGTGAGACAAGACCGATTGGTGAGTGTTGCGCGGCCTCGGCAGTGGGGAAGGGATGCACTCACCAACTCATCAGAGCAGTGATGGAAGTACAAATGATAGAAAAGAGAAAGGGATGATACCATACGGCGAAGAAAAAGATAATCCAGATTAAAATTAAGAGAAAGTTCACTGATGAGACTAACAGCCTTAGACTCAACCCTATCAAATAGATAATTATGACCAGAAGTAACTCAAATATGCGAGGTGTATTCTAAGCAGGGACGGACAAGACCTTTATAGTTTTTAAGTAACTGTAAAGAGGGAAAGTAATAACAAAAACGACACAAAACCCTCATTCTTTGATGCAGATTTAAACATTTGGATTACGTAACTCCTCCAAGGCAAATTAAAGGCTATCTGAATTCCTAATATGTTCATAGATGTAAGAGGGTAAAATTTGTAGTGTCAAAAACAGGGCTATCAGGAGACGAATATAGAGATAATAGCCAGAAACTGTCTTGGAGGAATTAAATTTAACTAAAATTTGGAGCCACACTCACATACTCTCTGTAAATCGGAGGCGGGTGTTGAAGAATGAGTGCTACGAGACCAATTGCGAGTAACAGATGAAGGTTGTGAAGAGAAGTCAGAGGAAAAATGAAGGTTTATTCGTTTGTCATTTGGGTATGCAAACACACAATGGATTTTTTCTCTGTAGCAAAGTCTGTATAAGAAATACAGAATACAAAAAGTACTAAATAAGATTCTCTACATTAGCTTTAAATGATCACCACTGCACCGAAACTAAATAGTGTGATAAAGTAACAAATATATTAAAAATCAAAACAGCTATTTTATCATTTTACGGCTCAGGGAAGGAATCATAAATGATACTTGAATCTGTCTTACAGGAGGTAAATAAAAAAATAACACATTCTAACTGACTATAGAATACAGACACCTAAACTACAGTAATATCCATGTATGCATCCACACTTTTCTTAGATATCATAAGCATCCCCCCCTCTCTTGCAGCTATAGTCATAATGAGCAGCTTCTCATATCCTAACGAGGAGAGCAGACATCAGTGTTAAAGTTGAATAACCCTACAAATGTCATTCAGATGGTAACTTAAGATAATGGTGTCTAAGACGAGAGAGAGAGAGAGAGAGAGAGAGAGAGAGAGAGAGAGAGAGAGAGAGAGAGAGAGAGAGAGAGAGAGAGAGAGAGAGAGAGAGAGGGGGGGGGGGGAAGGGTTTACATTATAAAAATATGGCAGGTGGGCCGCGACCATCTTATTAGTTGATCTAAATATCGGATGACATCAATTCATTGTTTTTATTTTATTTTTCTCCTTTAACAAATACTTTAACTGTTTTTTGTTTTCATTACTTATTCTTACTATTATTTCTCTCTCATACCTAAGCGCGATATACGCCTTTACTCTCTCGTCATATACCAATGTAAAACATAATTTCATCATGACCCTTAGTTTTTTTTTTTTTTATTATTCATATTCTCCATTTCATGAATATATCCCATTCCAATTATCTCATTTTTCTCCTACTGGACTACGTTATCTGATTAGCCAGTTTAGCTAACTCCTCGTAATATCAACTCAACACCGTAATACTTTTGCTTACATCTATTATATGTATTAAGTATGTCTTTTTTCAACAATTGTATTTAGATAATTACAATAATAATAACTGACGTCATTGAAACCAACACTAACACCATAATGGCGGTTATTCTGGCAGAAAAACAAAAGACAAAAGGGAAGCACAAACCTCGTTCCAACGTAACGTCATAAGAGAGATGTCTGCGGCAAACCCAACAAACCTGTCGGAGATGGGTCTCATACCAATGTTAATATATAGCATCCTATGGAAACCCCTAAACTCATTACAATAAAAATACAAACGAAATCTGGATCACTCACTCAGTCGGTCATATTTCTAGAGCAAGCGCCATAAAATAAAACTCACCAATATGATAATTAATGTAAAAATTATTGCATTCACTTCGGGACTGAAGTACTTCAGAGGGATTGCAGCACTGTGTCCGCAAGAAAAATGTCAGTGAACATCTTCCTACCAACGACTTGACAATAAACACAAAAAATAAAACAATAGAGAAGTTAAGACTAAAGGAGAATGAGTGAGGAAGAACAGAGTAACAGGAGGAAAGTCAAGGGGCATCGTCAAGATAATCGCTGAAATTGAAATGACTAAATCTATCTATATACATGGCCCCCATTCCCCCTTATAAGGGGGTGGCCCAGTCAAGAAACATACATTCAACACGATCTACACTTAAGTCAACAACTCCTCTAAGCTCCTTGGTGATAAAGATTTGCCGCATCCCCCCCCACAACCCTACCTAGGTCATTTACAAGGCAAGCTGGTAAAGATATTCTACAATGAGCCCCGACAGCCGCAGCTATAAATCATATGCTAGAAAACATCTTCTACCTGTGTGCACCAGGCAATTGGAATTAGCAGAATTATCAATGAAGTCTCTACTACGATAAAATCTGGCTATAAGAAACTGTTCTACTATAGGCTATACAGTACAGCAATATCACACAGGCTACATATTAAAAAAATACCCATCTGCTTAGGACGGGTTAAAGAGAGTAAACCAATATTATCACATGACTACAGTAAAGACTACATGCTGAGAGCAAAGTGTTTGTGTGTGTGTGTGTGTGTGTGTGAGAGAGAGAGAGAGAGAGAGAGAGAGAGAGAGAGAGAGAGAGAGAGAGAGAGAGAGAGAGAGAGAGAGAGAGAGAGAGAGAGAGAGAGAGAGGAGAGAGAGAGAGAGAGAGAGAGAGAGAGAGAGAGACTATATGGTTAATCTTTACTCCCTTTATGAGAGAGGCACGTGTTCAAACAACTTCCAACAGGATCTGTTATAGGAGATATAATACTCTTTTTACTAAAACAGCTTTACATAAAACCTATCACGATGTTTTTCTTTACTCACAAATCTTTTCATGTTTGAGCTATTACTTTCTTACAGATATACATATATGATCTCATGTATGTACTTGACACACACACACACAAATAATTAATATATTACGAGTATCTTTATTGTCCATACGATATGCATTAGTTACCACAGCATATTAAGAGTGCAAAAAAATGAAATATTAGTGCAAAAATAAGAAAGAATAAAAATGGACAAAATAAATACACTGCTGTTGCACACTTTGCAAGTCAGTGAAGGAGCGCATTGCTTGCCACCCAACGGTTCATAGTTCGTTTTTTCTTCTAGGGAAAAGGGAGGAAACAGAAATGATGCCCGTTATGTACTCCATCCAGCTCATGCAGTAGTCTATGCGATACGTGAATGAAATGATGAGAATGGCGCCTTCGGGTGGAGACCCATGGCTACCGACAATACAGAGCATGCGGAACTCCAATAAAAGTCGCATTACTACCATCATTTCAAAAGATAAAATGGTCATACTAGTAGGCTGACGAGTGAAGTTTTCCCTTATCACGCAGATAAGATCAACACAAGAGTAAAAACTTTTTATGAACATTTTGTCAATGGGTCACTCATTTTATTAATCAAAAGTACTTTTCGAAACCACGTGGTAGTCATGACTGCACCTTCGACGGTCAGTCACTAGGAAACATCTTCAAACTGAGAAGGTCACTCATTTATAATTAATAATAATAATAATTATAAAAATAACAATTATAATAATAATAATAATAATAATAATAATAATAATTGGATCATGTAAAGATAACGACTCCCGGCATATTAAATAAAACTCGTAAATTGTTAGGTTAATGCCTAACCTAACTTAAAAACTAAAGGGGCTATTTAATATACTAGAAGTAGTTACTTTTACTTGATTAATAATAATTATAATAATAATAATAATAATAATAATAATAATAATAATAATAATAATAATATGTGGCTAAGAAAGTTGGCAAAAGAGTAAGGGTTTTAATCTCTTCAACTTCCCTTTCAAGACACTTTTAACAGTATCCTAATTTTTTTTTGCGCACATCAGCCCAAGTGGATTCCAGAAATACACAAGAAGCCGTAACACCCTCCATATATCATATCTATTCTCTTCAAACGTTCACGTTATTCTGAGTGAATTTCGATGGTTATAGATGGCGGATGTTGCATTAGACTGGAAGTCAATCTGTAAACCCCGTTGGTATTTCAACAACGTTATCATCGCCTTCAGGTAAAACGCTCTTCCTCTGATGTCTGGGTTCGTATGTACATGTTTACCCTTTATATAAAATCTAAGGGCTATAAACTAAATTACGCAAGCAACTCGATGGCTCATTCCATCTCAGTAGCTCAAGACCAACTCAGTAGCCAAGCTGAGTCAATCTAGCAGCTCACTCAAACAGTCCAGTAGACAGTCAGCAACGAAGCCTGGGGCAATATATTACTGAGTCTGCTTCTCCTTCATAAATCTATCATATATCTTCAACTCGTGATAGATTTATGCAAGCCACGCAATCAAATACATACATACGTACATACATGCTTACACACACACACACACACACACACACACATATATATATATATATATATATATATATATATATATATATATATATATATATATATATATATATATTATATATATATATATATATATATATATATATCAGGATGTAAAATATTAGTGTATATATTGATTGATTGATTCGGTTTTACGTCACGGACTCTCTTTCTACCATGGGCTAGGACAATTGCCTTCTTGCGAAGGACTTGATATGGCAGATGTAATCGTCACCCTGAGTGTATGCCCTTGCTAACCTTAGTCGGTGGCGGGGCGCGAACACTCGGCCTGACGCCTCAAAGTCGCAGACGTTACCGCTTTGCCACGAAGACTAATTATTATATATATATATATATATATATATATATATATATATATATATATATATATATATATATATATATATATATATATTTTACGCCATCCTGATAAGGATTTAGGTGCTTTAACATTTTAACTGGGAAGGCTTTAAGAGCTTTAGCATTTTAAAATTGAAGAAGGAAAAAGCAGGAAAAAATTTGCATGGAAATGAAACCATTAGAGGATCCGTCACTGCCAAGAGCATGCCAAAAAAAAATCTACGAAAGAAAAAAAAATTTTTCCCCAGTGACTAGAAAGGGTATCCTACTTTTCTGCAGGTATCTCATACATTATATCCCGAGTAAAGAAAGAATTTTGAATTAATTTAAAATATCATTACAAAGTCAATAGCACAATATTTCTCCTCATTTCTTTGTACTGAAAACTCGCAACGGTTTTAGTAAGTTATTAGCCCTGGGTCACAAATACACTGAGATGATCATAAACACAGATTGGGCTTTGGTACTCCAATCTATCTACAAGTGAGGCCCAGTCGCAGATTTATATGGATGAGAAAGGGGCATCACAAGGCTTAAACATATAATATTATACCTGAAGTATATACATACCTCCAATACTATGAAAACTATGATTTCCATTCATATACAACATTTACTCCAACAACAATATGAGCAATTGGTTAGGTCATTTTCCAAATAAATCATGCAAACGCTTGGTCTAAATCGCAACATATTTTAACAACAGAGTATTTTGTTGTTAATGGAAAAGACAGAGATAAAGAATCAATAGTGATAAACAACATAAAATAGATTATTGTAAAAAGTATCTGTACTTAGGTGCATGGTTTACTGATGATGCAAAAATGCACTCAGTACTTAAACAGCATGAAATCGATGGTAAAGCAACAGTCAATAAGTTTAGTATATTCTGCATAAATAACATGAGTATGCCCTATGCATATAAGGTTAAAGTTTTTAAAGCTACTTTGAGTTCTTCACTTTTGTATGGCTCTGAGAGTTGGTTCACAAGTAATTTAGCTTGCATGGAAAAACTTTATAACAGGGCAGTAAAGTGTTTATTGGGAGTGAGAAACAACACTCCAATATCCTTATGTTTAATAGAAAGTGGTTTGGAAACTTTAGTACATGAAGTTAATGAAAGAAGAAGAGGATTTTTAACCAAAAAATGCAACAGGTTAACAATGAAGAACCTTTCTATGTGGTATTTGACATCTGCAGACTGGAAAATACACCTGGTTATCAATTCTTAAATTCATATATTACAAATAATGTGGAAGCTTCTGCTCTAAGTGGAATAAAAACTGCAATACTGAATAAACCCCAAGGTGCCACAATATATCTTAAATATAGACAAATTTTAAATAGTCAGTTGACAGTACATAAAGTGTATAGTAGCAAAGAGTTTGTACCAGATTATTTGCGAGTTGCATTCACAAGGTTAAGAGTAATGTCTCATGAGTTGCATGTAGAGACTGGAAGGTGGAGCAGAACACCAAGAGAAATGAGAGTATGTGCTTGTGATCAAATGGCAATTCAGAGTGAAGATCATGTACTAACTGAGTGTCCTTTCTCCCAACCAGTGAGGCAAAAATATAATATGTTAAACTATCTGAGTGTCCAATCACTTTTGAATGAAGAGCTTCATATTACCGAGTTGTGTCAGTATATTTATGAAGTACTAAAGTTGTACAGATAAGGAAGAGATTCAACCTTGTAATGAGGAAAGCATTGACTTTTTGTATGTATAGGTTAAATTGTAATATTTGGATGTAGTCTATTCTTCTAACTGTATTTTTTTTTTTAAGGATGGGATAGGATAGGAGGAGAAAAGGGGAGGGGACCAAGGATATAAGGGAATTGGAGAGAAAAGCAAAAAAATTAAATAAATAAAGAGATAAAAAAGAGAGGGGCAGACCCTCGTGCTAAGTAGCTAACTGTATTTCAGAATTAGGCATTAAGATAAATATGATTATTTACTTTTGTTGGTAAGTTTGTAAGAATATTTGTATTGTTCTTTAGGCTAAGATTTTTTGATGGACAAAATATAGTTTCTATTACTTATGCTATTTTGTGCAAAAAGGAAAAAAATGTAATATTTTTTTGTAATACTTTTGTAATATTTTGTCAATAAACTTTATATATATATATATATAATATATATATATATATATATATATATATATATATATATATATATATATATATATATATATATATATATATATACACTTGTCCATTTTCACATTTGCAAATCTTCACTTAACCCCCCTCCCCTACTACACACACACACACGTCTGTATATATGTGTGTGTGTGTGTGTGTGTGTGTGTGTGTGTGTGTGTGTGTGTGTGTGTGTGTGTGTGTGTGTGTGTGTGTGTGTGTGTGTGTGTGTGTGTGTGTGTGTGTGTGTGTGTGTGTGTGTGTGTGTGTCAGTGTGTGTAAAGTTCTACGGAATCCACAAGTAGATGGTGACCTTCGTTTCTACCCTAGGACAGGTCACTGACATGAGATGAATCAATGAGACCTACACGACATATTCTCGTCAACACATTGATTCATATAACAAAAACGAACATCACGAAAACCCCTTGATATATATATATATATATATATATATATATATATATATATATATATATATATAATATATATATATATATATATATATATATATATATATAAAATATATATATACATATATATATATATATATATATATATATATATATATATATATATATATATATATATATAATATATATATATACACTCTCTCTCTGGTGGCACAATCGATAGCGCCTTAAACACACTATGATGGATGGTCAAATGTGTTAGCCTATAGGCTAACACATTTCATGTTTTCACATATTAAGATGCGTTTCACTGGTACGCATATGCCCAGAGAACATGCGTTTTCATTAAATACTAAAAATTTGCCAAGAGTGAGGTTGGGAAGTGGAAGTACAAAGAACTAAGTAGAATGGAGTTTCTTTCCTGGCTAGCAGTTTAGCAAAGCGAATTCATATTTATGTAACCGGTGGTACAGTTGGTACCACCAAAAACATACTGATGCATCATCGAATGTGTTCCTAGCTTCGAAATCGAGGTCAGGGGCAGTTTATATATATATATATATATATATATATATATATATATATATATATATATATATATATATATATATATATATATGTATGTATGTGTGTGTGTGTGTGTGTGTGTGTGTGTGTGTGTGTGTGTGTGTGTGTGTGTGTGTGTGTGTGTGCGTGCGTATGTGTGTGTAAAATATATATTGCATATAATACATATACACAAACGATATATATATATATATATATATATATATATATATATATATATATATATATATATATATATATATGAGAGAGAGAAAAAACAACAACATATATTAGCCAATGTATGCATGCTGAAGATCATTTGTTCTCTCTACACACTCTTCTAAAGATATCTGAAGCACAGTGTATTGAAGCCTTGTGTAGAATCCTACATTCTCCTCTGATGCTAAACAAATATGTAAAGTCTAAAGACTTTTTTTTTTTTTTTTTTTTTGCCATTCCTTGTCAAAACACTAAGGAATACTACGAATTACACAGTCTTCGTTGAAGACAATCTCTTGGAAAAAGATACGGCGGCCTTCCCGGAATGGAATTTCCCGAGATGCGTCATTTTTCAAGTGATTCTTTTTGTGTGAAGCATGTTTCATAACCTAAACAATGAAGACTGACCTTCGAAAGCTCGGTTATCAAGGCAGAAGGGACATCATATTGAAGATCGTGTCTGGCTAGTACAGTGGTAACGCGCTCGCTTTGCATTCACGAGGTCGAAAGATCGGTTCCCGTCCAAGACCGAGAGTTTAAGCTGTTTACTGGCAGGAACTGGTGTGGTTGGACACCACAGTGGGCGTTTGGGGCTTGCCCCGGCTGACGAATACCCACTGTATAATGAAATGGAAATAAAGTTTGTTTGTTTGTTTGTTTTTGTATCTCAATGGAAGAATCTTTCTCTAAAAATATATCTGGAGCATGGTGTCTTGGAAACCTTGTGTAAAATATACATTACTCTCTACTGAAAAACATATATATATATATATATATATATATATATATATATATATATATATATATATATATATATATATATATATATTGCCTTTCCATAAATTGATCAAAGGCCAAATATTGCCTACAGATGGCCATATGTGACCCATTTTTTTTCTTATCTTGACAGGAAAGAGATAAGGAGTTTGGAACGATTCCAGGGGATTTTAATGGTAAGGAGGTAATCTTGTAAGAGCAAAAGGTCAACTCAATAAAATGTTCAACACCCGCGGGGGAAAAATGCAGCTCCATTTTACATATTTTCGAAAAAACTTTTATTTGATAAATACAAAATTAGTATATATTTCTTAAAGAAGCAAAAACGACAATGAAACATTACAAAAAGTTCAGGCATCTCAGATCTGTCTATCTGTGTATGTATCTATGTATGTATGTATATATCTGTCTGTCTGTCTCAAAAGTTTCCAGATTCATACTTTCATTCTCTCCCTCCAATATTTCAAGTCTTATAATTTTAAGCGCTATGTGTTAAAGCAAGCGAACAGTCGAACAGTCACGTACGGTGATCATTTTTCATGGTTTATATGTATATATATTCTTGAAACTAAATTGGGAAAAAAGAAAATTGCTAATAATGAGCCATCTTTTCATATGTAAATGTCCTTAACTCATTGAGCCTATTAATGTTCACATAGGACTCTAATTTCCCATCACCTTTGAAGAGTCACGTAACACGTGCTTAAATAAGACTTTAAGGTTCAAAACGATCTCAAGTTTGCAAAAGTACACGTTTAAAAGTGCAACTCCATACTCAATAGCAACTGAGAGAAAGAGAAAGAGAGAGAGAGAGAGAGAGAGAGAGAGAGAGAGAGAGAGAGAGAGAGAGAGAGAGAGAGAGAGAGAGAGAGAGAGTCACACGTAAGTAAAACTATAATAGATATGTATCAAAAGATATAACCCAGCAAGATAGAAGCCAAGTCCAAATATTTATATATCATATACACGGCTGTACAGTGCTAAGCCACAGTATTTCCTTGGGAAATACCAGTAATCGTTCTCTTCTAGGGAACACTTACGAAGCTGCAACACACACACACACACACACACACACACACACACACACACATATATATATATATATATATATATATATATATATATATATATATATATATATATATATATATATATATATATATTACACTCATACAAGATGCACTGAAGTATAAAAACACAACTCATATGTTTTTGAATTATATATATATATATATATATATATATATATATATATATATATATAATATATATAATATATACATATATACATATATATATATATATATATATATATATATATATATATATATATATATATATATATATATATATATGATTACTGTGCCAAGGCGCTAAAAACTACACCACAGAAGGTCTAAAAGAGAAACCAACCTTACAGCTTCACTGCTATGCTAGGAATGAACGCATTCTATCTGAATGCCTTTTTGTTCATATTACAGTTTCTCCCAGCTTCACTCGTGGCTTTGTTTTCGCATTTAATTCAAATCTCAATCTAATTGGGCATCAACAAGAATCAAATAAGCACATTACCATACGTGAAAACATGAATGCGTTCATTCCTAGTATAGCAGATAAGCTGTAAGGTTGGTTTTTCTTTCAAGCCTTCTGTAGTGTAGTTGGTAGCGCTTTGGCACGGTAATAATGTATCCTAGGCTCGAGTCCCGGTCGGGGTAAAATATGATTCATGTTTTCACATATGATAATGTGCTTATTGATTACTGTTGATGCCCAATTAACTTGGGATTTGAATTAAATCCGAAACGAAGCCACGAGTGAGGTTGGGAGAAACTGTAATAAGGTCAAAAAGGCAGTCTGATAGAATGCGTTCATTCCTTGTATAATAGTTAAGATATAAGGTTGGTTTCTCTTTTAGACCTTATGTGGTGTAGTTGGTAGCTCCTTGGCACAATAACTATGTATCACAGGTTCGAGTCCCGGTCGGGGTAAAATATGATTCATATATATATATATATATATATATATATATATATATATATATATATATATATATATATATATATATATATATATATATATATATATATATATATATATATATATGAAAAGCATATGTGTTGAGTTCTTATATTGGCTTACATTAGGAGTGATGGAGGTTAGTTTGGCTTCTGGTGAAAGTGTGTTCTTTGGCTCAGCCATCAACCTCACAAGTGTGATTGAGGCCATTGTACATAAAAAAGCAAAAGCGTTTGATCTATCAAAATTCACTAATACGGCCTCTCTGGTAATGAAAAACTCAATCGTATAACAAAAACTTCTTATCTTACTGAAACCCTCGACAGCAAAATTCTCTCGTATTTCTCCCTCCAATGTTTCGCCTACTCACCTCCTAAGAAATTATATCTTATTCACGATCCCTACTTGGAAACAATAATTCCTTTGTAGTAATATATATATATATATATATATATATATATATATATATATATATATATATATAATATATATATATAATATATATATATATATATATATATATATATATATATATATATATATATATATATATATATATATATGGCTGGAGATAGAGATGGGTTATTCATCATCGATGGTAATTTCATATTCGGCATTGCGACACTATGGGGCAGTGGCGACGACTAAGAATGGTAATACGTTGGCCCCATGTTCGATCCTAGCCCGGGGTTGGATACCTGTCACTCTCATTTCGTTACCGATTATATTGGGCGATAAATTGGGGGGTTGGTGACTTCCTATAATTTTGCCTGATTATAATGCCATTGCCTGGGGATCACTAGGTCCGCGCGGTTGGAGAGGGGACTTGGTCCCAGGCTGTAGTAGTTTTTATAGTCGGACTCTGTGCTATCACTGTTCATTGCCTCCACCCTTCATTACAGGTCCCTAACCTTAAGTAACGTTTGCTGCGCCTTAAAATTTATCTGGATAAATTTAATATACTCTCTCTCTCTCTCTCTCTCTCCCAAAAAGTTACGCCTGAGCCAATTCAACTATTACGTTTGAACTTTAATGAGTATACGTGTGTACAAAAAAAAAAAAAAGACAGCATAAATTACCAAAGAAATAAAAATATTTGAATTAAGACTATACCGAAAAATATCGCTATTCCCTACTTGACCGGATAGTCTAAGAAATCAACAAAATACTTCTGTTTAGATAATGAAGTAAAATTAAATTTTAATACAAGACGTAGCTAGCTTATTAGGCAAGCGAGTAAGAATTTTATGCAAATATATTCCGACTCTAGATAATATGGAAGTGTGTGTGTGTGTGTGTTTGTGCGTGTGTGTGAGAGAGAGTTATACTTTTTTTTGTAAGAATTGTGGGTATTACTAAAGAGACTAGAGTATCTTGGATGAACAGCTATTTTTAATCAACTGTACATTTATTCATAGTAAAAGCAAGTCAATACATCGGACTGAAAATATAATTACTCCAATTTTCAAGGTCCAAGTTCAGCAGCTTGAGAACTCAATCTCCCCACGTCTAAGAGTAACACGCACTCAACGAGTTCGGTAGAGAGACGCAATTAGATACCTGATCCATTGAGTCAACAAAATTTAAGTCGAGAATTAAAAGCTAATGAAGCATATGAGAGAGAGAGAGAGAGAGAGAGAGAGAGAGAGAGAGAGGAGAGAGAGAGAGAGAGAGAGAGAGGAGAGAGAGAGAGAGAGAGAGAGAGAGAGAGAGAGAGAGAGAGAGAGAGGAGAGAGAGAGAGAGAGAGAGAGGAGAGAGAGAGAGAAACAAAATATGTAAAAAAAAAATAACATAAGGATATTACAAAAATAAGTGGAAATGAAAAACTATAAAAATAAAAGACTATCATACATCTGTTAAGCGTATATGTTACATAATATTATTATGCGAACCATTTCTTGTTTGTTAACACTTTGCTATTCCGTCAATCAATTTGTCTGAATATGTTAGGCTTTTAAGTCTCTTAATAGGCTACACCAAGACTTCCACATCCGTCTGACGAGTACTTGATGAGCAAATATGACGGAAGTCTTATATTAAGGGGGTTTCCACGGTCAAACGGTTCGTCGAACGCGGTTCAACAGACAATTGTTTGAAGTGATGTTCGAACGTGTGAACGGGGTATTTGGTTGTCGAACACGTTTGTCGAACGTGTTCGACAACCAAATACCCTGTTCACACGTTCGAACATCACTTCAAACACTTGTCTGTCGAACCGCGTTCGACGAACCGTTTGACCGTATAAACCCCCCTTTACACTCAAAATCTCTTCCCAAGTATTGATACATCATCGCTAAGTAAAGAAGTATTCTCAGATGGCTTCAACTTTGAACACATATTTATAGGCTAAATACGCTACAGCCTACATGGCTTTGAGAACAAATATAACCCGCTTACAGGTGCAACGGACTTGAAACTCTTCCAAAAGCATTGCCCTGTCTATCCCCACTCTTACTATTCCCTTGTCTACCCATTAATTTTTCCTTATGTACTTGTTCATAATATGCCGGTATTCGCATAGACATCAATCAATTATGACCCATAACTCAACGTTCCAAATAATCTACGATAACTTCCTGGTCATGAGAAATACAAAATAGAAATGGTATCATTAAAACAGGCTTTTCTTTCGTTTCCGTGAGCAGAGCTACAGAACCAATGAAAATACGCCTCTTTGCGAAGCTGAGGTTCTACTGAAGAGGATTCCTCAAATGGCACACTGTAGACTGACTCATTTAGTCTTTTGCATCGTCAACAATTTGAAATAAGAAAAGTCCACCTTCTCGTTACCTTACGAGTTACTGTTAAGCACAAACTCAGCACAACGCAGGAACGTTGCCAGTAATAGTCACAAGTAAAAAAAATTCACATGTTACGTTAGGTTACGTTATTTTAGGTTAGGTAGGTTAGGTTAGGTTAGACTTTTTTCATGACTTTTTAGCTGGATTCCGTGGGAAACCATTACGTGGTAAATGTTGATGGCACAAGTGGTTTATTATAAATGTTATAAAAACTAACTGTAAGCGGAAAATTATTTTTTTTATGTGTGACACCAGGATGGGCGAAGAAAATGACCCTCATTGGGCATGGGCATGAAGTAACATAAAACAAAGAGGAACAGAGGTGGGAAGTGTTGTAACTTGTCAGATGCGAAGGCGTAATAAGAAATGTGTAACAAACATGCAAGAATATTCTGTGTAGATGTAGGCATACAAAAGGATCCGTAACTGAAGGAGGACTTAACATCGAGCTGTCCGGGACAGTTCTATTTAAGTCTAAAAGACGTACAGCTGTAGCATCACAACAGGCGGCTGGTGCCATGGGCCAACCTAGTACATGTAACTACAATGATAAACATTTTGAGGTGTGTAATTAAGAAAGCACTAAGACCGCTTTCACACCAAAGTGGTACGTCGCACGTGGCATGCCACTTGTCACGCCAGTTGAAAACGATCATCCGGAAATATATGAAACCTTTCACACAGAAGTGGCACATGGGACGTGTCACGCCACTTGTGTGAAAGGTTTCTTATATTTCCGGATGTTCGTTTTCAACTGGTGTGCCACGTGGCATGCCACTTGCGACGTGCCACTTTGCTGTGATAGCGGCCTAACAGTCGATCGAGACTAAATAAACTACCTCCTTTAATCCTGACAGATCAAAACAACGCAGCGGAGTAAGGCTATAATTAAAAGGGAGATAAAAATGCCACAAGGGTTTAATTCTGTGCAAACCATATGCACCCTATGGAGCACGAAATAAGCGGTCATCTTTCTTCGTACAAAACAAACAAGAAAGAACAACTATACTTCTTATGCAACAATGTGTCTTTCAAGTAGGATGGCACGGCAAAATTCGTCCCTCACTGTGACCCTGTCACCAATGCGAAATTCTCTCGTAAAAGAAAAAGAAATAATAAATCTGATACGCCTCCCCTTCATCTCCCATCAGTGGTAAAGAGTAGAAGGACCAAAATATCATATATTAAGGGGGGTTTAAACGGTCAAACGGTTCGTCGAACGCGGTTCGACAGACAAGTGTTTGAAGTGATGTTCGAACGTGTGAACGGGGTATTTGGTTATCGAACGCGATTCGACAGACAAGTGTTTGAAGTGATGTTCGAACGTGTGAACGGGGTATTTGGTTGTCGAACACGGAACGTGTTCGCCAACCAAAGACCCCGTTCACACGTTCGAACATCACTTCAAACACTTGTCTGTCGAACCGCGTTCGACGAACCGTTTGACCGTGTAAACCCCCCTTTAGTCACTCTTTCAAGAGAACAATGACCTGTTCCCGACACACTTGGCAGCCAAAGGGCAAGTGTGTCGGGAATACACAATCCCTCGCCAACAAACGTTCCAACCCCCCCCCCCCTTCCATCATTAGTAGAATCGGCAAGGCTATGAGGAAACACTGAGACAAAAGTCAAAATACATAGAATGAAAAAAAAAAATGAAACACGCAAATAAAAAAAAAATCAATAAATAAACAAATCTAAAGAAAAGCGTTGAGAGAGAAGGAGGTTCGTGAAAAAAAATAAAAGAAAAACGATGGAAAAGTATGAAAGAGATGCTCAAAAGAGACGACAATAGAACGACCGGGGGCAGCAATGAAAAAAAAAATACGTCTGTACCAAGACAATGGTCACACCGACAGCCTCACAGACAAGCCAAATGCCGTGGGAGGTGGTGGTCAGTCAGTGCTACTTTAGAATATTGTGCGTCCGCGTCTCTGCAAGTTTCACAATATGATCAAAATTCTCATAGTAATAATAATAATAATAAATGTAATGCAATTACGCATTTTAAATGTCTTCAAATACAGAAGCTCCCCTACTAAGGAACAACCGAGATCCGAACATTCACAAATATGAAGATTAACCTACCCATGTCGTGATGTATGTATTACTGTGCTGCATTGTATCATTATATTATTATTACGGTGTTAGAATTCATTAATATCGCATACCTTATGATTTATGTAGTAGTTAAATGTCTTTGGCCTAAGTACTGTACAAAGGTGCTTATGTACGTAAAATGCAGTATTATTTTTTTACCTAAACACAACTTACGAACAATCCTACTTACAGACTTCTGGCACCTAACTCATTCGTAAGTTGGGGAGCGTCTGTAATCTCCTTTCTTGGTCGGGAATCGAACCTGCGAACTCTCGTCTAGAGCAACACAGTCCACTACACCACAGAGGTTATATAAGAGGGAGAACTGGAACATTTTACTATTGTTACTAGAACAGAGGGACGCCACTGCCGCCATTAATCTTCGTTTTACCCCCTCCCCAACCCACCAGTGGCCACTGAACACATTTAATTTTCCTCCTCAACACCTTAGGCTAGCTAGTAGAAACAAATGTAAATTGTATTACTAAGAAATAAAAAATCTGACAACCTAATCAAAGAGCCACAATACCCAAATTAAGATTCGGGAACTTTAAATTAGCATATCTTGCTCTAGAGTTCACAGGTGCAGTTCCCAACCAGAAAGGAAGATTATTGGAAGACATTTAAAATTGCGTAATTGTATCATGTTTGTTTCATCTAAGAATTAAATGCGTTCACTGGCCACTGGTGGGTTGAGGGGGGAAAAATGAGATTAGTCGGTCGCAGTGAGAAGGTCCTCCGTCTGAGTAACATTAGTGAAACAAACGTTCCAGTTCTCCTTCTTATACATCTCTGTGCTGTAGTGGACTAAGCTGTGTTGCTCTAGACTAGAGTTCGCAAGTCCTTAATCTTTTTCTTTTCCTTCGTCTTGGTGTTTTCTCGTGCCCAGGCCTTTATTGATGAGGGCACTTTTTGCCTGCCCCGGTGTCACACTCATAAAAAAAAAGTTCGATTCCCAACCAGGAAGGGAGATTATTAGAAGACATTTAAAAATGCATGATTGCATTACATTTGTTTTATCTAGCTAGCCTTGGATGTTGAGGAGGAGATTTAAATGTCTTCACTGGCCACTGATGGGTTGGGGAGAGGGGGATAAAACTGAGATTTATAGTCACAGTGGCGTCCATCTTTCAAAGGAACATTAGTAAAATCTTACAGTTCTCCCTCTTATACAACCTCTGTGGTCTAGTGGACTAAGCAGTGTTGCTCTAGACTACAGTTTACAGCTTCGATTCCAGACCAGGGGAAATTAATAATAATAATGTTTTATCATTAACACGATTATTATTATAATTACTTTTATTAATGCTGTTGTTAGAAAAGAAGCTGCTAACATATATGAAGGGGTTCTATGTTTTCATAAAGTCCTAAATATTGTCATGGAACAATATTTATTATGAAGCCCACCAGATAGACCTACTAAAACACTTATTTTCAATATAAGAAATACATACGGTTGGAGAGTTCCTTGTGCGGTAGCAAATTATTGTTAAATCTGAATGGGGGGCTCAATATTGAAACATCTTCATGGGCTCCTGGTGAGATAAAAACACTGGCAACTATCTTATGTATGCATGCACGCATGTATGTGTGTGTGTGTGTGTGTGTGTGTGTGTGTGTGTGTGTGTGTGTGTGTGTGTGTATTAAAATAGAGTGGATGGAAATTCAAACACTCATCTTCATATAAGATTAGGTGCTATGAAAATGCGTTATTCACAACAAAAATAAACCCGAGTAAACTGGAGGTAGCAAAGACGAACAGAAATGCTGTCATGAATACACTTCTTAAAACAGCAGTTTTTCCAAGCACAGTGTAGACAACTATTGGCTATGTACGTGATATTTGCATTCTCCCCCCCTCAAGGAATGACATGCAATCAAAGCTGGATTAGCTTTCAGAAATAACAAAGGAGCTTGGTTTATTTGTCTCTATTCCTAAAACTAAGTACTATGCCACTCCTAAGTCACCAAACCACAGTACGTTTAGATGATCATAATATTCAGGAATCAATTAACCCCACCTATTAAGGCATACCTACGACATTACCATTTTCAAAGGATGACATCAAAATATTGTGCAACAGACTTTCTCAGAGGCTGAGTTCATTCAATTTATTGGCCAACAAGGTACCTGGTAGTGGAGATATATGGAAAACTTTTTATATCACGAACAGCAGCAGTTCCTTCGTGGATTATCTTGCCCTCCATAACGAAGCTATGAGATTTACTCTTGGCTACCAATGCGTACTAGAATCATTAATGCACAATATGAATTAAAACTCCCACATCTCTAACACAGCGTATCACACAATCTATAGTAACAAATGGAGTTAAAGTAGCAAAATCAGTTTCATCACCTCCTAATGATGATTATCTTATACAGGTGACAAAAGAAGCACCAAATGTCAACAACATAATGAGAAACTATTTTGTAATAATTCTGTTGGTGCAAAATAATCCTTGTTAGAGAGAAAATATGAAAACTTAGTTCCCATCTGTACCCACTGGCCCTGTAGTAACTCCAGTCAAGTAAATAAACATCAGCAGTTTGAGGCAGTTGAAGTAAACATTTTCATAATATTAATTAAACTCTACATGTACATACAGATAGGTCTCAAATTCGCAGTGCAGCAGGTCGAGCTGTAGCAAAATAGTGCATGAAGATATTTAGAGATGCAAATTTAGGAAAAAGATTTAAGTTTGCCTGAGTGGACGGACATGAGTCACAACACCTATTTTACAATTGTTTCAGTACTTTTCAAGGGTAATACATCATCATGAAAGCTACCTGGAGAGAGATTATTTAATAATTACATATTGAGTATGTATGTATAAATATATGTACGCATGTAAGTATAAATGTATGCATATATGTATGTAGAATAACTGAAGAAGAATCATTTCAAGTGCCACACTAAAACCTGATCTTGGCTATGATTTTACGTTATCAAAGCTGTCTATTGGGTATACCTCCCTTTATTACATTAGCTTTTTTTCCGTTGGTAACAGGAGAAACATATCAAAAGAGGATGTTATTTTTGTTTATTTTATAGATTAACAGTGACACCTAAACCGAAAATATAATGTTTATCTCTTCACCGGATGACGTTACACACACACACACACGCCATCTCTGTCCCAAACCTCTCCCATCCATGGGTCGGTAGGAGGGGTAGCCATCAGGAGACTCAAACAGAAAATAAAAAATTTAGAGGAAATGGTTATAAGCCTTGATGATAAAATTCAGAATATGGATGGAGAAATGAAAGAGAATGAAACACTCAGAGAGCAAATAAGATCTTTGGAGGAAGCAAATAAAGCACAAGGGCAGGAGAGAAAGGAACTAGAAAAAAAGAATAAAGAAGCTGGAAGGGGAAAAGAGTCAACTAGAATCTAGACTTTCTAAACAAGAAGATAAAAACAAACAGCTGAATGACAACCTAAAGGAATTAGATGTTAGTTCACTGCTCTCTTCTGAGAGAGACGAGATTGCTGCTTGGAATGTCCACATTAAGGAAAACATTGAACAGTTCAGAAAAGAGTTCCAGGAGCTGAATATGGAAAATGATGCCATGAAAACTTCCTTTGCTGATGCACTAAAGGGGAATGTGGCAGTAAAAGAGGCTGTAAACGTGGTGGCACTGGAAAACATACAAACAGTTGACTATAAAGAGACAGTAATCGAAAAAATGAAAGACGTTGTGATGGAAAGGGCAAACCCACTCATCAGACAGGCACTTGATAAGGAGAAGACAGTGGTAATCTCAGGCATAAGCGAGTCCCAGGAGCCAACATGGCAGGGGAGACTTGAAGAAAATAAAGCTAGGGTTGTAGACCTGATAAGAAAGCTTGGAGTAGTATGTGGTCCTGAGGATATTGTAAACATACACCAACTAGGTAAATATTCGAGGGAAGGAAAGCCGAGACCAACAAAAGTAACCTTTGAGAGAGGGGAAACATGTAGGGAAATACTGTTGAGAAAAAAGTCTAAAAGACCTTCAAGAATTCAAAGAAGTGTTCATTAGACAATACAGAACACAGGAAGAGATGGGAAAGATCAAAAACTTGTTGCAAGAGGCAAGAAGGTTAAATGATGAAAGAAATGAAGAAGAGAAGAAAAATTTTCATTACAGAGTTCTTCCAGACAAAGGGGAGATAAAGAAGATAATGACAGAAGATCAGGGGATGGGGCCTCATTAAGATTGTTATACACAAATGCTGATGGATTAGCTGGTAAGGCAGTAGAATTAAAAGATAGGATTCACAACAGTAAGGCAGATATAGTAGCAATTACAGAGACTAAGTTGAGTGAGGACATAAACAGTGTCCCAGTTTTTCCTAAGGGTTTCAGAATACTAAGGGTTGAAAGATCTGAGAGGACTGGTGGAGGGATAGCACTACTCATAAGTGAAAGGATTCAAGTCGAAGAAATAAACTTGGCTATAGAAAGTGAGTTCAAGGAATTTCTTGTTGCTCGCATAAATACTGGGTCAGAGAGCATTATAATAACTGTTGTATACAACCCACCAAGGAACCAAAATAGGCTTGAAGTTTATGAGGAAAGTCATATAGGTACTATTGAAGTCATAAACTCAGTTGTTAACATGGCACGGGAAAAAAAAGTAGGATTTTGATTATGGGAGACTTAATAATAAAGAGATAGATTGGATAAATCTTGACCCACACAGTGGTGAGGACTCATTCGGGGCAAGATTCCTAGATTGCGTACAAGGGAATTTCCTACACCAACATGTAATGGAACCAACGAGGGCCAGGGGTGGGGATGAGCCATCACTACTTGATCTAGTGTTCACAGATAATGTGTTGGATATTGAAAAAATTGAGTATGAACCACCAATTGGAAAGAGTGACCACTGTGTGTTGTTGATGGAGTATATCATTGAAGATATTCTTCCTGAGAGTAGAGGCACTGAGGACATGAGGAGGAACTATCCGAAAGGAGATTACATCAAAATGAATGAGCTTTTTGCAGTTATTGACTGGAGAACCTTATTTTACAACAAATCTGTACAAGAAATGTATGACATCTTTTGTGAGAAATATGGGAAGATAGTAGATTGCTGCATACCTGGCACCAAAGTAGGTGTAATTCATGCCAGAGAGAAATGGTTCGATAATGGGTGTAAAGGAGCTAAGGAGTGGAGAGACAAATGCTGGAAAAGGTATAGGAGGAGAAAAAACATAAATGCCTGGCAAACCTACAAAAGAGCAAGAAATGTCTACCTAAGTAAAAGGAGAGAGGCAGAGAGAGACTATGAGAGGGACATCACCAGGAAGGCTAAGAAAATCCCAAGCATTTCCACAGCTTTAACAGAGGAAAACTGAAGGTAAAAGAACAGGTTTTAAGGCTAAAGAGAGCGGATGGAAGCATCACTGAGACAGATGAAGAGATCTGCAAAGAATTGAACAAGGAGTTTCAGTCAGTATTTACAGTAGAAAATACCCCACCCCCTCAGATTGCAGTGATAGAAGCTCAAGGGCCGGTATTAGAGAACATCAACCTTACAGCCACAGAGGTATGCAAAGCGCTGATGGATTTAGATGTTCATAAAGCTACAGTTCCCGACATATCCCATCATGTGCTTAAAAAATGCGCAAACACAATATCAGTGGCACTAAGTATCATATTTAAGGAGTCACTGGAGTCGGGGGAGATTCCAAGATGTTGGAAACAAGCAAATGTGATACCTATCTTCAAAAAGGGAAGGAGGGATACGGCTCTGAACTATAGACCAGTTTCCTTGACCAGCATAGTTTGCAAAGTTATGGAGAAACTACTAAG
>JAXCGZ010006129.1:30000-52500 GCA_037179515.1 Halocaridina rubra
TATATATATATATATATACGATAATATTATAAAACAAGGGAAATCAAAGTAATAAACTATCTACACTATTAAACTGTAACGGATATATATATATATATATATATATATATATATATATATATATATATATATATATATATATATATATATATATATATATATATATATATATATATATATAGAGAGAGAGAGAGAGAGAGAGAGAGAGAGAGAGAGAGAGAGAGAGACTGGCTTCAGTGCTTTAAAACAACAGAATTCCAAAAGTATACATATATTCGTAGGTAGAGTTTCTGAGAATGGTGTTTCCTGTTGACTAGACAAGAGTCATTTAATCGATATCTTTAAGGGGGGGAGGGGTGTCGCCAGATGGAATGATGCGCATGTTCAAGGAAACCTCCACTGCAAAACAATCAATATTTCAAAGGCCATAACTGGGTCAAAAAGGCAAGGGGAAACAAGAACACGAAATAATAATAATAATAAATAATAATAATAATAATAATAATAATAATAATAATAATGGTTATTATTATTATTATTATATTAAAACTTTTTATAACAATCCTTCATGGAATTCTAATTGATGCATAATAATTTCATCAATATATTCAAAAGCATATATAGCCTGTGTGTGTGTGTGTGTGTAAATAATATACAGAACATATACTCTATGATTAAAAGTATAACAAAAATCTATTTGCCAATACTTCAAGCATTCGCGAAAGCACATACACCGTGGGAGCTTCAATACACATCATAGGGAAATCCCCGGCAATCGATGACCCAAATCATAACTATACGAACTCTTTCGTGATGGTTGCCACAATCGGAGAAAAGGAAGTGAAGACGATCACGCAGACAAGAGAATGAAATATAAAAAATATCTGTTGTTGCCAATACACCTTCCAATCCATAAGGAAGTAGAATCGAAATATTTTTATTAAAGCAATAACTAAAATTCCGCGTCATGATGAAGCTGGGAAGCTGAAATGAAAAATGCTCTGGAATCATTTTAAGTACAATCCTTCAGGACAGGCATTGGCACGCTTATTCTCACGGTTCATTTGCTTCCATAAATCGACTCTCATATCTAATCACGTAATCGTTATGTCTACTGAGGGGGCTGGTATAATGGGGCGACAGACGAATTCCCTTTCACGGCCACGATGTGTCCAAGTTGTAATTCCTACCATTCTCACGTCAAATATGACAAATAGTGAGACCCCGAAAGGGAATCGCATAGTAAATTAATTCATTATTTAATTTGTATTTATTTATTCTCTCGTTTATTCATTTCACTGTTGCGTTCATTGCCTAGTCTTCTGAACATCACTTCCCAGAGCAAGTGTTCAGGTTATGTTACAGTATGCAGTATATCTAACTCAAAATGCCATAGCTCTAGAGAGCTTGGCTTGGAGCTCTACGTCTGTTAGAGTAGGCGAGGGTGTTTCTTTGCCCTCATCTTATTCACACGACGAAATCACCTTTGCTGCCTTGAGTACAATAAACAAGTTTAATAACCAAAAGGTAGTTCTGACGCCTACTACTGAAGAGGAAATACAAGCATCGTACCGGCAGTGTTGCTACATGTGCGGGGAAAACTGCAGCAAAATAAGAATTCAATTGGACAAATCTAAATTTTAAGACACCATTAAGACAAAACTTTTCACTAGACATAATTTCAAAGCACCACATGTAACCTTATATTTAAAATGTAAATTACACAGAAACATCACGAATCAATCTGCTCCGTGTTCGTATGCGGAAGTTCAAAAGACCAAGTAAAACAGACGACCAGATTCCCTTCTTCCTATTATGCAGTTCTGGCCAGGACCCAAAAACGAAAGAACATAAGGTAAAGAGTTGACTCAGAATTAGTATTTGAAGAGGACTAAAGGATGGGCCGTGGAAAACTAAATTATCGACGTAAGAAATTGAAAGTATCATTAGTTTATCATAACACAATGTCAAAACTTCATTATAGCGGATACTCTCACTTCCAGCATATTGTAGCATCACTCACCCCTCATCAATGCTTCCCTTAAAAAGGGCGTTTTTTTTTTCTCTCAACTTGATGCGAGTAAAGGAAATGCGTGAGTTTCAACCTCATGAACATGTGAATCTAAGAGGTTGTGAGCGAGGACAGCCGATAACAAATGCAAAAACTGGAGGAACGAGTCAGGGGTAATCCCTTCCCCTCTTCCTCCTCCTCTGCCAACGAGGTGACTGACTCACAAAACTTACCGCCCTCTCTCCCTCAAGGCCTCGCTCGCGCTACTCGTTTAACCTTATTCCTTCCCCTCCCAGGGACTTTATTCCATTGCTTTTCCCGAAAGGAACTTCTTTTCCTTTCACACTCGTCCATTATAAGATTATCTAGACTCGATCGCCTTGTTTTTTTTTCTTAGCAATCTAGCATCTTTTCATTCTAAATTTAAATAATGTAATAATAAGTCCTAATGAAGCGTTGACGAAAATTACATCCCCATTCGGTATGACCATATACTTTGCTTTATACATGTCACTTTTATATACACACCGATACCCGCTCATAGTTCTATCACTTATTTTCTGCTCGTTTCTTAACGCTTTCCTGTCTACCCTCCCCCCACTTCAACTGTTTAAGCCTATTTTTTCCCTTATAATATGGGGGGTGAAAACACCGTCATACCCCATTCCTCGTTCAGGGAGCTGTGGAATAGCTTCGCATGCAAGTAAAGAAAATATCCTTGAGAGAGGTAACTACAAAAACAGCGCCTAACGAGTAAGTTAGAAAGTTATACCATGATTTAATTTCCGTTCTTTATTCACATACTCGGAAATGGATTACGAGAGTTTTTTCATCACAGAAATATTTTCTATATCTAGTACTCCTGGATGGGTCTTCTGATAACTTGTTATCACTGTAACACAGACAAAATGTCTAAGTCTGTGACATACAAGTACTACCATGAACCATAACAAGTAATCGAGAAATGGGCTTAGCCAGATATAGAGGCTGCTATCGTGACAGCTGTAACTCAATCGTCACACACACACACACACCACCGATTAGTAAAATGGGAATTTTACATGTTCATTTCACATACAGCAGGAACCATGTAGTAGGCTGGCCTATGGTATCAGCCACTCGTTGCGATATTACAGCTGAAGGTCTTTTGGACTTAAATAGGACTGTCCAGGACAGTTCGATGTCAAGTCTTCCTTCATATATGGTTCTTTTTTATTCCTACATCAACACCGGATATTCTTACACATCTCTTATAATCCCTTCACATCTGACAAGTAACAACATTCCCATTTTTTTTCTCTTTGCTTTATGATGACTACACACCGAGGGCTTGCTTCATCATCCCTACCCCAACACATATAAAAGTAAATATTGCATTTCCTTTACCAATGAAACAAGGAAATAAAATCTGCAATATTTGTGACCCATTGACAAAATAAAATCGCATTTTTTTGGCCATAATTAAAAAAAAATGCACTTCTAAAGAGAACTAACTCATAATTCATTAGTCTTAACTCAGACCACGAATAAAAAGAATAAAAAAAAATAAACCCAAGGCTCCTGCCCTCCAGAGTTTGTTTACCTTTGTCGAAAGCCGGTGCTCACTTGTCAAGCGGGTGGAGTCGCATAAAGACTACATTCGGTGAGAGAGAAAGAAAAAAACGCTGAATAACTAGATCATCCATAACTAATATCTAAGCAAAAATTATCTCTCTCTCAGTAAAAATGTGAAGCAGAATAGCTAGATCATCCATAACTATTCTATAAGCAAAATTATTTTTGTCAAAAATAAAATAAATAAAAAAGGAAAGAAGCAGAATAACCAGATGATTCATAACATTATATATATATATATATATATATATATATATATATATATATATATATATATATATATATATATATATATATATATATATATATATATATATATATACCGGTATATAAAACCAAAATTTCTCCCTCACAGTAATAAAAGAAGCAAAATAACTGAATCATCCATAACTAATGCATAAGCAAAAATTCTCTCTCTCACTTAGTAAAATGAGAGAATCTGAATAACCAAATCATCCATAATGTATAAGCAAAACTTCTCTCTCTTTCAGCTAAAAAAAAGAATACCAGATGATTCACAACAAATAGATTAGGAAATATTCTCTCTCTCAGTAAAAAGGGAGAAGCAAAATAACTACATAATCAGTAACTAAAGTATAAGCAAAATTCTCTCTCTCTCGAAAAGGGGCTTCACTCTTTGCATAATTAACAACAGTTTATATACCACGAGATACTGGACATAATGAGTGGTGTACATATCCCCAGTCAAGTAAGTACGCAGAATGAGTTCGCCACAAAATTGGCTGGGTCTAAAATGGATCAGAATTTTCAAGAGATGGATCATAAAAAGATCAATAATGACCCCACCTATAACGCTGTTGGAACAAGTACAGTTTCCTTATACCATATCTATTCATCAGCTATTCACCATTCACTCTTCCGCAAACATAAAATTACAAACTCCTATCTCGAGGAGATTTGTCCTTGTGCAGCATCTCCATTCGATTTGAACATCGCTACTCTTCCTATTACTTTAAAAACATTCATCCTGCAATACAAGAGTTGCTCATGCACAAGTATATGCAGATGTACTATCTTTCTCAAACCACCAATTGCCATTGATCTTCATTGCAAACCCCAATGCAATGCCTCTAAGGCTTAAGAAATCTTAAAAACAACAGTAATAGTAGTCGAAGTAGTAGCTTTAACAAGAAAAAGACCAATGACATTTATAATAATAATAATAATAGTAATAATAATAATAATAATAATAATAATAATAATAATAATAATAATAATAACAATATTAATCATAATAATCAGAACAACCTCAGGACTAGAATATAACGCGAATTCTTTTGTGTGTGGTTCAAGATTCCACCACTGGCCCTCGATCTCCTTGAGCGCGATTGTTATGCATGCTTAAGTTCGATTATGATGACACTGTCAAATGAAAGAAGTAGTTATTCCAAAAGAACTTGTGACTTACCTCTGCTTCCCTTTTTATTCTCTTGCTTTTTCTCATTTAGGAAATCTGAGTTGTATGGATTTGTACTCACCTGCAATAGACAGAATGAACATTAAGTCTTTAAGTCATAATGAATATAAATATTAAATATTCCTCTCAATACTATATTACTGATGGTATCTATGTTATAAGAAAACAAAATGAAATTTCTTAATCATTCTTGAAACGTCTAAACAGAATGGCAGTAACAGTCAATATTGTTACAATAAGTATGCACTTGGGTTAACTTCAAACAGATAAGAACCCGTTTTTTCTAATTAATTCAACACATACAGTTATCAATGATAACACAGAATGTGAAAACACAACACCTATCTTCCAAAGACACAATCAATATTTGATAATTACGTAGACACGAAACACACACTTACTTACATCTAATTAACTAAAATACGTTGATACTCCATTATAAAAGTGGGAATCACTCACTATGACGGTTATGCGTCAACAATATCAATAACTGCCAACAGGGAAAGGGTTAGAGAGAGAGAGAGAGAGAGAGAGAGAGAGAGAGAGAGAGAGAGAGAGAGAGAGAGAGAGAGAGAGAGAGAGAGAGAGAGAGAGAGAGTGAGTGAGTGAGTGAGTGAGTGAGTGAGAGAGAGAGAGAGAGAGAGAGGAGAGAGTGAGTGAGTGAGTGAGTGAGTGAGTGAGTGAGTGAGTGAGTGAGTGAGAGTGAGTGAGTGAGTGAGTGAGTGAGTGAGTGAGTGAGTGGAGTGAGTGAGTGAGTGTGTGTGTGTGTGTGTGTGTGTGTGTGTGTGTGTGTGTGTGTGTGTGTGTGTGTGTGAGGACTGTCAAGGGAGAAGATGGCACTATTAGATGTAGTAGCAGAGTGGTTTACTCATCTCCGCTCCATGAACATAAGGTGGATCATAACTAAGTGATATGTAAGAAACACCAGAAAGAATATTCAGTGCAATTTGGAAGGCTAACGTAAAGAACGACAAGGTACCAATTAGAAGGTATCTCGCAGATTGATTGCAATCATAATAAAAAGTTCACATATAGCCTGCGGCTTGAATACACTAAGTGTTTAACAGTATAGAAAAGAACCTCGTTTCTAATATACAACAACATTCTAACAAAATATCTTTATCACACAGTGAAGCTGGAGTCAAAGATTATGGGCATGGTAAGATTCAGTGTGTAGGGGTTCATGAAATACAACTGTATGCTGCAATCATGATAAGAAGCAAAAGTATAATAACCCCACATTCATCTGTGGTTCCCAGTTGTTGTCAGCCTAGGACGGCAGCAACACACCATGAAACCATCTCAGCCAATGGGCTAAGCCAGATAAGGGGTACTGTAGACGTATTTCCATAATATGGGGGACGTCAACTCCTTTTATGTAGAGACTGGAGCAACAGAATAAGCAAAGGAGTCTTCGGGGCAATAGTGATGAAAGAGTGACTGCAGAGTGTGTGCAAAACATTTTACATGAGGTTGGAATGTAGGTGACACATCACTTGGTCAAAACGAATGCGAACTGGAGACCTCACCACATACTAAACAATTATTCTCCATGAAATATTGAATAAATGCTGCATAAGACCATAAACCGTGAGAATTGGCGTTTCTTGACTACCAATGTCCTTGGGGATACAGTAGCTCAATGGATAGATAGGTGGTATATTCTATTAAAGCCCTTCCTAAATACAAGATTTTATTTTCAGACTGAACTTAGCTATGTATAATTCAAAATCAGACTGAAAATTATTAAGACCTGTGCATTTTGCACGTTTATAATTATAAAAACTTATTCCCATTACAAAGTCCCGAACTGAGAAGGGCTAAAGAATAGTGCCCACCCCTCCACTCTGCAATTTACCTTTATTTCTCTTCATTTTATACAAAAGAACTATTCCTCACCCTCCCTCGTGGTAAATTAAAGATGTCCATATCTGTGCAAAGGCTAAGAACCAACACTTACTACATATACATTCATAAATATTCATTAGTCCTGTGTAGACATTTTGGTTTGAGATAATGGATAAAAAGCCATCAACCACATGTAAGGCACAATACAAAAAAAAAAGTCAAAGAAACATACAGAGCACATCAATATCATATATGTATCATCAGAAAAAAAAATAATTCTCTTCCACATATTCGTCTAATTTAATATACCTCTACAAATAACACAGCACCAAAAGTCATGCACTGTACTGTCCAAGAATACATGCATTTGTGAAGAGAAAACAAGCATGCTTAGAGTACAACCAATACTGGATAACGTAAAAATTATATTTAATATACAGCATTAATTAATTCTAGTACCTACATATACTATCTTTAATTTAAAACACCTAAAAAATCAACTTTTATTCTCTGTATGTGATTATGCATGAGTAGACATATTTAAACACAAACGAAATAATAATTTTAAGTACCGGTATGTTATCTTAACATACTTTATCAAGGGCTTGAAAAGCTTACATTAAAACACCATTTTTTCTCATACATTAATATTTGTAACACCAAAGCTTACATTATTAAAATAAAGAAACAATGAATTGCATCAAAAACATAAAAACTACTGTAACTACCACTGATTTTAATCCTGCCACCTCCTGAAGAAATTAGAGAAAGGTCACAAATCTGTTCATAAAGATTGAAAACGAGACAATATCACTTGAACACAATATTCCTGTGGTGAAAAAAAATACATCTAAATCTCATAGGCAACTCAGGATTATTAAGAAAAGCTTTCCTATAATAAGTAATATAAATCATTAACAATTACAATAATTCACGAGTAAAGTCTTAATAAACTTTGAAATGCAATTTTAAACAAAATTATCTCTAGATGCCTTGTAACTACTATAAATGTAATGACTCTACATATATATATATATATATATATATATATATATATATATATATATATATATATATATATATATATATATATATATATATAAAAGCAAAAACCTATGAGTACTATGGATCTCTTTACACCATAAAGTTTCACACAGCTCTCCTAAAGTCATTATATAAATGATAAACACGGGCATTAGCATATATTCGCATAAAAATTTTGGGAACACAAAACTTAGGAGCTAAAATAGTCATGCAACAGAAATGGCCAAATAATATATCTTCATGTAAAAACATTAATCATTATATGGGATTAAATGAAAGTAACTAGTTTAAAAAATGATGAGCAAAACATCAGATACTGAAAACATTAATCATTATATGGAAGAAAAATGAAAGTAACAAATTTAAAAAATGATGAGCAAAACATCAGATACTGATACACTATACCATTATCCTCTGGCTACCTCAAGAATATCCCCACATCTAGAAAATGACAAAGCGACTCCTTCTGGCTGCAGGCTATGAACTGAGCTTGCAGAAGTGCTTCAGTGTGTACGTGCACAGGAAAAAACAGATAGTAATATAACCATAAAATCTCTTAATACAGAGAGAATACCACTATTAGTAGATGTATGCCATATAAACTGACCCTGACTCCATCATATGAGATGTCCAGTTACCAGATGGTAGTAGACACTCAAGTTGGGGAGATGTTAGTTGGGGGTGATTGGGGGTAACAGACCCCTTGTTGCTACTTGTAAGTTAGTCGACCTCTTCTCTGAAACGTCCTTTACAACAACCTGGGAGAAATGTTGGCTGTCATACAATTTCCCAGCTCAGCTATACTATGTACAAGATATGAAAAGTAACAATAGTGTACAGGAGACTGTCAATTAGTTATACATTTTCCTCCATATCAAGTTACTTTACGTTACAAAATAACCTTCACATACATGCTCCAAATAATTCTATTGTTTAAGAAACTCAGGCCTGAACAACAAGAAAATTTGTTTTAAAGGTCACAAATGTTTTCATAAGTATAAGTATAAATGTAGCTTCATATAAAAGTATGCACTCCTCTAACACAAGACTGACACTGATTCTAAAATGATTATGATATGATGTTCTGGTAAGTTCTAGCACTATCTTATCATACAAGATAAGAAATCATATAATCAAGGCCAGTCTTATCTGCTGATATGTAAGTAAAAAAGAAATCTAGTTGTTCGTTTCATCCAACAGCTAGTATTACTTTTATGGCAGAAAATGGGAGCAAATATTATGTTAAGTATAGAAAAATCAATACAGAGATAGAGAAGCATAATGAACATTTCCACTCCACCCATCTACCTGTAGCTCCAAGTTTGTCTGTACATCCATCCTCGAAGCATTACTAATAAAACAAAAAATCTAAAAAAAAACCAGCAAACTCCAACATAAAAGTATAAAAGACTATACAAAAAGCACTGTACGCTAAGCAACATATGCGAATAACTTATAAACAGTAGTACAAAAAAAAAATTTCATTATTATGAACTTTATAATCAAAGCAGTTACCAATTAGCTTACAGTTCATGCAATCCTATCACCATGACTCACTAACATGAAGGAGGGATTAACAAAAGCTGGCTTCGCATTCACGAGGTCGAAAGATCGGTCCCCGTCCAAGACCGAGAGTTTAAGCTGTTACTGGCAGGAACTGCTGTGGGTGGACATCACAGTGGGGGGTTGGGGCGTGTCCTGGCTGACGAATACCCATTGTAAAATGGAAATAAAAGTTTAAAAATAAAAATAAAAGATACCAATGCTTAAAATCATCATTAATGATTTAGTATTTCTATACCTTTTGATATATAGATACTGTACCTCAAAATATCATAATTTTTTTAGCACAAAAATACGTTTCCAGCCATCTATGAAACATAAGAAGTAGCTAGTAGAAAGCCTGATAGCTACCAACGTTTCCTTATCATAGCAACATTTCATAAAATTATTACTAATGTATATCTGGACTTTTCTGAGAACTGTATATTATGTGTAAAATGATGACCTAATGATATTTAACGAAAAAAAAAATCTAAGATTATGTAAAAGTTTGCATAAGACTCAGAACAGGCTATGCGGTTACTTTGGTGATCAGGAAACACAAGCGCTTTTAAAAAACTGTCAAAAATAAGTCTTTATTACAGCTGTATCATTAATTTAATAGAACATCATAGTCCAGTATCCTGCATTCAGAATTACTGGATAAATATCCAGAGTATATATCATGAAGCAAACAGTAATTATTTTTTCTTCGAGTAAGAAATACTTAACTATCAGTAAAAAAGGTACTGTATAAACTTTAAAAAAAAATGTGGGGATTAGTAAGGATCACACAAGACAAAATATATCTCCATCATTCAAATCCAACGTAATTTAAAGATTGAAATAAATCTCTTCACACAAAGAAAACAAAGGGTAATACACTTTGGAAAATTCTTAAAATTTAAACTATGTAAATGCTTGATAAATCTATATACCAGGAAATAAAAAAAGAACTGTTACAAAAAGAACAGCACACTACAGGACGAAATAGCACTGAATTTTTTTTTTAAGTAATAGAGCAGTTAGATCTGCATTTGAACAAATAAGACAGCTATGATTAAACAATTCTGAATATAAAATTTTTATAAAAGTACTTGTCAATTCAGTATACTGTATACAGTAATCCCTCGTTTATCGCGGGTGTTAGGTTCCGGGACCACCCGCGATAGGTGAAAATCCACGAAGTAGCAGCACCATATTTTACATTTATTTTTACCTTTATAAACCCTCCCTGCACTGTTAACAATTCATTTTTTACTTTATTAATAACAGCGCACAAGCGTAAAGTTATATGAGTGTGACAGGTAAGTTTACCATATATAACACCCCACCTGCGGGCCAAAAAGGGAAGGTCTGGTCACCCTCAAGGGAGAATATCATCATCATCATAAATAACAGCGAGCAAACGTAAAGCTATATGAGCGTGATAGGTAAGTTTACCGTGAAAAACCTATACGTACTGTACAAAAATAATACCTATAATTATAACACATTATATTAATAATAACAATAATGATAATACAGTAACTTTACAAGACTAAAATGTGAGAGCAGAGAGGGGTACAGTACTGATGACGTTTACATACTGCACAGCCGATGACAGCGCACAAGGCGCACACGTAATAACTGAATGGGTGAGGCGAGACAATGGAAGATGCTGGAAGAAACAAGCTTCATTCAAAAAGCCAATCAGACCCCAGGGTACAGGACACAATTCTGTGATTCATCGTCTTCCACCCATCAGCCAATAGAATCCCGTGTACTATCTCACATAGGTGCGACCCTTTGCGTTTTCCAAGATGCAGATACCAGTATCGTATTTTATATGGTGCCATACTGAGAGTTACATGTTTAAATTTATGTTTTTCACTATTTTTTACTGTTTTATTATTCTTAAGCTAGGAAATACTTTTTATCAATAAAATAATGAAAATACTGGAAATTTTAATATTTCCAAATATCGTGGATTACCGTGATATACCCAGAAAATCTGTGATATAAAATACATATGCTCGCCATAAAAACCCGCGATGCACTGAATCAGCGATAGAGCGAGGGATTACGGTACTAATAATTCCATGTAGAAGGTTGGCCCATGGCACCAGTTGCCCATTGTGATACTACAATTAAAGGTCTTTTGGACTGAAAAGAGGAATGGCCAGGACAGCTCAATGCTGAGTCTTCCTTTGGTTACGGGTCTCTTCCTATACCTACATCTACACCAAATATTCAGGCGTACGTGTTGCACATCTCTTTATCATCCTCTCACATCTGGAAACTCACAACACTCCACAACTCTGTTTCCATTTGCTTTCTTTCTCACCATACTAAGGTCTTCATTACTGTGAGCATTTTTTCAGCCTGTCTTTTAATTACTTATCATTATTTTATTTCTGTCTTGTCCTTAAGGTAATATATTTTTTAAATGCTCTCTCGTTGCTCAGCCCCAAAAGCAAAACATATATGTAGAAGTGATGAGCAGTTATACATGAATAGAGAGAAAAGAAAAATCATTACACATAACAGCATAAAAGAGTAATCAAAAAAGCTACTCGAAGTTTTGAACGGTTACTTGAGGCTAGAATAAGAATACACACTGTCCTGATATAATAAAAAATATTGTGATTTGAATACCAGGTATGACATAAGGTTACTTGCTACAGACTCACTGTCATTCATTAAACATCAGATATGCAAGAAATAATATTTCTTCCATGACAAGATGTTTTCCTTATGAATCCCACTCTTCTCTCTAAACTTTGTTAATTCAGTGATTAAAATGAACATAGGCTTATCAGTTAACACCCTGCTATAAATTGCTCCAATGTAAAACTAGACTAAATTTGCAGAAGCGATTAACAGATGATGATCACAATACATAAAAGAATTATTCATTTTCCAGTCATCCTGTTTTATCACTACGCAGCTTGTTTACAGGCAAATAACTTTTTTGGTTTTGAGAAAGCACTATTTCTGATTTGGGGGTGTTTTTCATCAAATATACACCATACATTAGAGGACGACGAATAAATGAAAGGAGGGTTTAAGTTGAGACAAGCTAACGTAATTACAGACATGGACAAACAAGACTGATAGCAAGAAACGGAAGTCCAAAATATAGCAATACGCAAAACCAGACTTGTACAATAACTTTTCATAAGGAAATAAACATTAAAACAACAACAAAAATTACATTAAACTCATAAATGTCATATACCAGTGTATATTCATTACAGCCTTCAATCTAATTTACAACGCATATTGTATTTTATCATTATAATGTAATTGTTACTCAAACAGGGGGTCACCGTTTTTCGTTGTTTCACCTTTTCGTTGTCAAAATATTGAGGCAACAACAAAAAATTTCTCCACTGTATCGTTTTTTCATCAATAGATTGTGCTATTAGCGTATGATGTCATGGTGTCACAGATCCATCCTATAGACAATATTTGTTTGCTTTACGTTATTCTCTGCCAAAAGTGTACTGCTTTGCCTTATTTATGGCGTATTTTTAATTAGATCTGGAAGATAAAGGTAGTGGTATTTGTAAACAGGCTGTATTAATGCTTGAGAAGTAGATGGAAATAATTACTGTACGCCTTTCATCCATCCTCCTCCCCCTTAACCATAGTCTGCTGCTGTCTTCAGGTATATTGTAACTATTGTATGTTTTTTCCATTAATTTTACAGTATTATTACATACATTTTATTTAATTTACGTCATCTTTTCCTTTATTGCTATTCCCACTTTATATTTACAATTTTTATATATATTTTCTCATATTATAAGATGTAGATGTAGGTTGGCTGGTCCCTACTATTAGACCCTAAGTACATTAATTCTAATATGAGAAATAGCTCCGTTGTTCGATGTTAGTCGCATTTTCACTGTCCCAATTAGTGATGATCAACGATGACCCCCTGTACTGCAAACAGTATAGTCAATTTGTGTATTCTGTGGGAGATGTTTGCCTAATAACCTTCAGACTTTGCTACAACCCATTCGGCGATATGGAATCATATTATATATTTTGTAAGAATGCTTGAAAAGGGTAAAAATGTGCATGATATAGGTGTTGATTTCTAAGCAGATTTTCATCTAGGTAGCATGATATCCCTCATGAAATTAGGCTCTTCAATACACTACAAAAGAGTACCGATTCAAATCAATCCTACAAATACTTTACACTAGTAAAGAGTGGTGATATCTGCTTTAGTTTACAAGTTACCAGTATGCAATGAAAGGAGAGTGGCATCATAAATGTACAGTACTACACTTTAGGTTGAGAAAATAAACGTGTATTGAAGTATCATACAATAGTTGTAAACTGAAGAGTAAGATATTAATATTCATGTATATCCTGGGGAAAAAATCACTCTCCTCATAGAACTGATTGTGAAGTGCATCATTATCCAACTGTCTACACTAATGACGCTGAATATTTTCCTACACTGCAAAGGCCTTCATACCAACTACCCTTAACCCGTTTCAATGTCAGTCTGAAAACAGCAACCACAAAATGAAAAAAAAAAAGGCAATATTTACAACATGTGTATGGCCTAAGTAGCAATATCAATTAATTCACTATAATTACAGTTCTTATAACTGAAACTGCATTCTGTAACTCTTACTACCCGTATGTTTTTTTTTTTTTCAAAATATATAAGTTCTGTAGAATTTGCTTTATACCAAGAAATTTGTTACAAATACAGTACTCATCACGACTAGTAAGGCTACGAATTCTTAAAATTAGAATGTTGAATTAGCTTTAGCTGAATAAGATTACTTTCAAGTTTGTAAGGTTCTCCAGATTGCCAATATGTTTTCCGTATAGTGTTCTGCACGATTATAACCTTTATTTTACCATAAAATGCATCATTTTGTTACTACCCACAGAAAAAAGCTTTATCATCCATGATAAGGTTTGAAGTGGGTAAACAAGAAAATACTGACTAAAAACGTCATATTCATCGAACAACGGCATAGGACACCAGAAAAATATAATTATAGTTTTGAATGGTTTCTTGCTAAGTTGATATATGGTAGTAATACTCCAGTGTCTGGCGTCATTAGGTCACAATTACGTGACACATATTTGATGTAAAGTACACTGAGACCAAATTTATCCAAGAGCCAAGACATGACAATATATTATCAGCAGAACATACTCATCACTTTTTCTTCGGAGATATATTTTGAAATTTAGAGTACTTAAAATTCCAACTACGAAAATAGTGTAATATTTTTTTAAAGGTATTCCAAGGAGGGGAACTACTCTCCTTATGAAGTCTATGCTCGTCATGACCGTATTACACTGATCTAACTCATGGCGTACTCACACAACCTGCTGAGTAGGCAGGGGATGGCTTAGAGCGACTAACCACTTTATCTTTTCCCTAAAGGTTCAAATGCAGAAGGGTTATGGAAAATCATTGTGAGGTCTTCTGGGCATGAGCCGGGGTTGATCTTCCGGGATCTTATGGCTACAGTTCTGTATAGTGCAGAATTTGGTGGTATTGACAGGACTGATTCAGTGTTTCCCGTCATTAAATGGTTGGGAGCACCTAAATTATGACTTGATATTATACCTATGATCCGGGTTCAGATGGATAAAATAAAAATCTCAAATTGCCACGAGACCAAAGAGATCCTTAGATGACACTTTTGTGTTTGGTTGTTCTTCACACAAAAGGCACGATTTATTCATATTGTTCCTTCAGTGAAGAACCAGCCTCACGTCCTTATTTTGGAGCAGCATTAAATGTAATCAAGTGGGTATGGAAGAGCGTCTATCAGTCCTGTAATAATGTACAACAACAAAGGGATAACGCCCCAAAAATAACAAGTCGGTGCGGCCTAAGAGGCATCAATGCTTTCTGCTTATGAAATGCACATTTCTTCATTAACAAAGAATCTTACCTCATTTTGGCTTCTGTTAAAGATCCAAACCGTATGGCTGACCCTTTTCCACTAAGATAATCCTCCGTATATCCTCATGAAGATATATTAAAGTGCCAAACTTCAACTCCACGATATGGACACACTCCTCCTCTCACCACAGTTCTACTGACACTGGCGGCCATGTTGGTGATTGAAGTTCATTTACACACAGCTCTACGCGATCTTGAATTAGTATTCATTAAGCTCTTATTATTCTTCTCTCTATTCGGATTCACTCATTGAAAAACGCTACCAAATATGAATATGATGCCATTCACGTGACCTTTTAGGGAGAGAAACACTGCTTCCCTTCCGCAATATTATAAATTGTTGTAGTAAAACCCTACAAATGGCACTCGGCTCACACATTCAGAATTAGATTACTTTTTTTATTCTCATTTTCATTTAAGAATTTTATAGGAGAGGTAAATGATTTATGGGACTTATTTTAATATGATAAATTTAATAACATCAAGTACAATTAATATTATCAAGATATTATCATGACGCATGAATGCTATATGTTTACGAAAATTTACTGACGCCAGAGTAACGATAATTCTCTCTCTCTCTCTCTCTCTCTCTCTCTCTCTCTCTCTCTCTCTCTCTCTCTCTCTCTCTCTCTCTCTCTCTCTCTCTCTCTCTCTCTCTATCTATCTATCTATCTATCAATCTATCTATCTATCTATCTATATATATATATATATATATATATATATATATATATATATATATATATATATATATATATATATATATATATATATATATATATATATATATATATATATATAGAGAGAGAGAGAGAGAGAGAGAGAGAGAGAGAGAGAGAGAGAGAGAGAGAGAGAGAGAATATATATATATATATATATATATATATATATATATATATATATATATATATATATATATATATATATATATATATATATATATATATATATATATATATATATATATATATTTTATGACACCAGGAGGTGCTAAAAAATGATAAATAAAACAGCCCTCATCGGGTCTGGGCACGAAAAATACATAAAGAGAAACATAGATGGAGAGTGTAACGACTTGTCAGATGTGTAATGAATATCCAAGAATATTCAGAGTAGCTGTAGGCATAGAAAAAGAATCGTAACTGAAGGAAGACTTAACATCGAACTGTATATATATTATTTTTTTATGACACCAGGAGGGGCTAAAAAATTATAAAATAAAACAGCCCTCATCGGGTCTGGGCACGAAAAATACATAAAGAGAAACATAGATGGAGAGTGTAACGACTTGTCAGATGTGTAATGAATATCCAAGAATAATCAGAGTAGCTGTAGGCATAGAAAAAGAATCGTAACTGAAGGAAGACTTAACATCGAACTGTCCTGGAAAGACCTAAGCTAAAAAAAAACCTTCAGCTGTAGTATCGCAACGGGCGGAGGATACCATGAGCCAACCTACTACTGAAATATATATATATATATATATATATATATATATATATATATATATATATATATATATATATATATATATATATATATATATATATATATATATATATAGATATAGATATATGGATGGAGAAGAGTTAGTAGCGGAGTTCCACAGGGTTAAGTTTTGGGGCCACTTTCGTTCCTTGCTTATGTAAATGTTTACAGATGATGCAAAGATTGTGAAGAGAGTAAGAAACGGGAACATTGGTAGAGAACTTCAGGAAGACCTAAATAGTCTGCATGAGTGGTCAGAAAAGTGGCTGATGAAATTCAATACATCAAACTGTAAGGTAATGAGAATGGGTACAAGTGCAAGAAGGTCTCAGCTTGATTACCCAATGGCAGGAGCAAAACGTCGAGAGACAGAGAATGAGAGAGATCTAGGAGTAAACATACTTGCCGATTTGTCTCCAGGAATGCATATAAATGGTATAGTAAGGGCAGAATATGTGTGTGTGTGTGTGTGTGTTTTTTTTTTTTTTAAAGCAAATGTAAGGGTAGCCTTTAGGTACATGGACAAGGAAATGTTCAGAAATATTTAAGTAACCTATGTGAGGCCAAAGTTTGAATATGCAGTCCCCTTTTGGAATCCACACTTAAAAAAGAACATAGTAAAGTTGGAAAAGTCCAAAGACATGCCCCGAAACTGGTGCCAGAAATGCACAATCTCGGTTATGAGGAGAGACTGAGGGAATTAGACCTACCATCACTCGAAGCTAAATGAATTAGGGGGATATTGTGACGGTTTTTAAATTCCTTCATGGTTATGACATAGTGGATAGGGATCGAAATTTTGATATGGTTGGCACTAGACCTAGAGGTCATAGTTTGAAGCTTCATAAGAAATCTTTGCCGGATATAAGGAAGTTTTAAGGACAAGTATGGTAAGCATCACTGTGTGTTGTTGATGGAGTATATCATTGAAGATATTCTTCCTGAGAGTAGAGGCACTGAGGACATGAGGAGGAACTATCCGAAAGGAGATTACATCAAAATGAATGAGCTTTTTGCAGTTATTGACTGGAGAACCTTATTTTACAACAAATCTGTACAAGAAATGTATGACATCTTTTGTGAGAAATATGGGAAGATAGTAGATTGCTGCATACCTGTCACCAAAGTAGGTGTAATTCATGCCAGAGAGAAATGGTTCGATAATGGGTGTAAAAGAGCTAAGGAGTGGAGAGACAAATGCTGGAAAAGGTATAGGAGGAGAAAAAACATAAATGCCTGGCAAACCTACAAAAGAGCAAGAAATGACTACCTAAGTAAAAGGAGAGAGGCAGAGAGAGACTATGAGAGGGACATCACCAGGAAGGCTAAAGAAAATCCCAAGCTTTTCCACAGCTTTGTCAGAGGAAAACTGAAGGTAAAAGAACAGGTTTTAAGGCTAAAGAGAGCGGATGGAAGCAGCACTGAGACGGATGAAGAGATCTGCAAAGAATTGAACAAGGAGTTTCAGTCAGTATTTACAGTAGAAAATACCCCACCCCCTCAGATTGCAGTGATAGAAGCTCAAGGGCCGGTATTAGAGAACATCAACCTTACAGCCACAGAGGTATGCAAAGCGCTGATGGATTTAGATGTTCATAAAGCTACAGGTCCTGATGACATATCCCCTCATGTGCTTAAAAAATGCGCAAACACAATATCAATGGCACTAAGTATCATATTTAAGGAGTCACTGGAGTCGGGGGAGATTCCAAGATGCTGGAAACAAGCAAATGTGATACCTATCTTCAAAAAGGGAAGGAGGGATACGGCTCTGAACTATAGACCAGTTTCCTTGACCAGCATAGTTTGCAAAGTTATGGAGAAACTACTAAGGAAACTTTTTGTCAGTGAGGCAACATGGCTTCAGAGAAGGTAGATCAACAGTAACAAACTTATTAGAATTTTATGATGAGGTAAGCCAAATCTTACAGGAAAGAGAGGGCTGGGCAGATTGCATATTCCTAGACTTCCAGAAAGCGTTTGACACTGTTCCACATGGGAGACTTATTAGGAAGCTGCAAGCAATGGCTAGAATAGGTGGAAATGTTTTGGAATGGATAAAAACTTACTTAGAAGGAAGGGAACAGAGGGTTAGAGTAAGACACTCAGTGTCTGAATGGAGAAGAGTTAGTAGTGGAGTTCCACAGGGTTCAGTTTTAGGTCCACTTTTGTTCCTTGTATATGTAAATGACCTACCAGAGTCTGTAAATTCATTCATGAATATGTTTGCAGATGATGCAAAGATTGTGAAGAAAGTAAAAAACGAGAACAATGGTAGAGAACTTCAGGAGGATCTAAATAATCTGCATGAGTGGTCAGAAAAGTGGCTAATGAAATTCAATACTCCAAAATGTAAGGTAATGAGAATGGGTACAAGTGCAAGAAGGCCCAAGCTTGACTACTCGGTGGATGGAGTACAACTTCAAGAGACAGAAAATGAGAGAGATCTAGGAGTAAACATAATGGCAGATTTGTCTCAAGAAATACATATAAATGGCATAGTAAGGGCAGCATATGCATTCTTATCAAATGTAAGGGTAGCCTTCAGGCACATGGACAAGGAAATGTTCAGAAATATTTATGTAACCTATGTGAGGCCAAAACTCGAATATGCAGCCCCCTTTTGGAATCCGCACTTGAAAAAACACATAGCTAAGCTTGAAAAAGTTCAAAGACATGCCACGAAACTGGTGCCAGAAATACGCAATCTCAGTTATGATGAGAGGCTGAGGGAATTAGACTTACCATCACTCGAAGCTAGAAGAGTGAGGGGGGATATGGTGACAGTCTTTAAATTCCTTCATGGCTATGATAGAGTGGATAGGGATCGATATTTTGATATGGCTGGCTCTAGAACTAGAGGTCATAGTTTGAAGCTTGGTAAGAAAACTTCTTTGCAGGATGTAAGGAAATACTTTTTCAGTGTAAGAGTAGTTGAAAATTGGAATTCGCTAAGCGAGGAGGTAGTTAATGGTATCTCAATCCATAGATTTAAGGACAGGTATGATAAGTATCACTAAGTATAAAATGGAAGCGATGAGGAGACGGGAAGATACGAGCTTTGGGCTCTTTCCCGTAAACACAATTAGGTAATCACAATTAGGTAATCACACACACACACACACACACACACACACACACACACACATATATATATATATATATATATATATATATATATATATATATATATATATATATATATATATATATATATATATATATATATATATATATATATATATATATATATATATATATATACACACATATATCTATCTATCTATCTATCTATATATATATATATATATATATATATATATATATATATATATATATATATATATATATATATATATATATATATATATATATATATATATATATATATATATAAGTGTGTGTGTGTGTGTGTGTGTGTGTGTGTGTGTGATTACCTAATTGCGATTACCTAATTCTGTTTACCGGAAAGAGGCCAAAGCTCGTATCTTCCCGTCTCCTGATCGGTTCCATTTTGTACTTATCGTATCTGTCCTTAAAACTATGGATTGAGTTAGCATTAACTACCTCCTCGTTTAGTGAATTCCAATTGACCTCAATTGGAATCGATCCCTATCCACTCTATCATAACCATCAAGGAATTTAAAGACTGTCACTATATCCCCCCTCAATCTTCTAGCTTCGAGTGATTTTAAGTCTAATTTCCTCAGCCTCTCATCATGACTGAGATTGCGTATTTCTGGCACCAGTCTCGTGGCATGTCTTTGAACTTTTTCAAGCGTAGCTACGTGCTTTTTCAAGTGCGGATCCCAAAAGGGGGCTGCATATTCAAGTTTTGGCCTCACACAGGTTACATAAATATTTCTGAACATTTCCTTGTCCATGTGTAATTACCTAATTGTGCTTACGGGAAAGAGCTCCAAATGTCGTAACTTCCGGTCTCCTGGTCGGCTCCATTTTATACATAGTGATGCTTATAATACTTGTCCTTTAATCTATTGGTTGAGTGAGTATTCACTACCTCTTCGCTTAGAGAATTTCAATTATCAACTACTTTTGAACCAAAAAAGTACTTCCTTACATCCTGCAAAGAAGAAATCTAACGAAGCTTCAAGCTATGACCTCTAGTTCTAGTGCCAGCCATATCAAAATATCGATCCTTATCCACTCTGTCATAACCATGAGGGAATTTAAAAACAGTCACAATATCCTCCCTAATTCTTCTAGCTTCGATTGATGATAAGTACAATTCCCTCAGCCTCTCCTCATAAGTGAGATTGTGTATTTCTGACACCAGTTTCGTGGCATGTCTTTGGACTTTTCTAGCTTAACTACGTGCTTTTTCAAGTGTGGATTCCACGAGGGGGCTGCATATTCAAGCTTTGACTTCACATAGGCAACATAAATATTACTGAACATTTCCTTGTCCATGTGCCTAAAGGCTACCGATACATTTGCTAAGAAAACATTTGCTGCCCTTACTATGCCATTCATATGCATTTCTGGAGATAAGTCGGCCAGTATGTTTACTCCTAAATCTCTCTCATTCTCTGTCTCTTGAAGCTTTGCTCCTGCCACCGAGTAGTCTAGCTTGGGTCTTCTTGCACTTGTACCCGTTCTCATTACTTTACATTTTGATGTATTGAATTTCATTAGCCACATATCTGACCACTCACGCAGACTATTTAGGTCTTCCTGAAGTTCTCTAACATTTTTCTTCTCTCTTACATTCTTCACAATCTTTGCATCATCTGCAACCATATTCATGAATGAATTTACAGACTCTGGTAGGTCATTTACATATACAAGGAAGAAAAGTGGCCCTAAGACTGAGCCCTGTGGAACTCCGCTACTAACTCTTCTCCATTCAGACACTGAGTTTCTTACTCTAACCCTCTGTTCCCTTCCTTCTACGTAAGTTTTTCTCCATTCCAAGACATTTCCTCCTATTCTCGCCATTGCTTGCAGCTTCTTAATCTCCTGTGTGGGAATGTGTCAAATGCTTTCTGGAAGTCTAGGAAAATGCAATCTGCCCATCCTTCTCTTCCTGTAAAATTCGGCTTACCTCATCATAAAATTCTAATAAGCTTGTTACTGTTGATTTACATTACCTGAAGGCATGTTGTCTCACTGACAAAAAGTTGAAGGTTTCCAAGTGAAGAGACATGTGGTTTCTTAGTAGTTTCTCCATAACATTGCAAACTATGCTGGTCAAGGAAACATGTCTATACTTATAGAACTGTATCCCTCCTTCCCTTTTTGAAAATAGGTACCACGCTTGCTTGTTTCCAGCATTTTGGAATCTTCCCTGATTCCAGTTACATTTTAAATATGGTACTTAGTGCCAATGATATTGATTTAGCCGCTTGGCGCATTTCTCAAGTACATAAGAAGATATATCATGAGTACCTGTAGCATTATGAGCGTCTAACTCCATCAGCGCTTTGCATATCTCTGTGCCTGAGAAGATGATGGTCTCTTATATCGGCCCATATGTCTTTAATTACCTAATTGAAATTACCTAATTATGCTTACGAGAAAGAGTCTCAAGCTCGTAACTTTCCGTCTCCTGATGGG
>JAXCGZ010006129.1:57500-62500 GCA_037179515.1 Halocaridina rubra
CTTTTCTATGCAGAATATTTCACTCTTCAATAGATTTAGAATGATCATTATCCTTATGTTATTGAGCTGAATTACAGACACTCTCCAACTTACAAAAGAGTTAGGTTCCAGAACTCCGTTTGTAAGTAGAATTACTTGAAAGTTGTGTTTAGGCTAAAAATAGTACTATAGAGTACATATGTATGTAGTAATGTACAGCACAGGGTATTTAGGCTGAAGACACTTAACTACTACATAATAAAACATAAAGTATACAGTGTTAATTAATTTTAATCCATTAATAATAATGTAATAATACAGTATTGTACAGTAATACATGGGTAGATAATGGTTAGGTTTTTTCGTATCTGGGAATGTTTGTATCTCGGTTGTTCGTATGTAGGGGAGCATCTGTAATTTATTTCCTTACCATGTTTTTTTATTTCTTTTTCTAGGAATGGCAGCTGAAACTTTAGAGAGAGCTTTTGAAGTTATTGACAGTGTAAGTCATGAGATTGCTGATAGTTTGGGAACTATTGCATGTGAGCAGCTGGATTTAGACAGGCTTTTTGCGAGAGCTGAAAATTACCTGCAACATGGATTGTCAGTTGAGGAAGCAAAAGCAAGCATTGTGTTATCTATTTTACCAGATATTGAAAAATCACTCAGTGATAGGAAAAGAGAAGGCAGTAGGCATATTGTGTCAGAAAAAAAGCCTTTGGGTAAGGAAGTAATACAGACTTATGTCGAGAATGGCCTTGAAAATTCAGATGGCTGCAAATATGCAATAAATGAAAAGGCCAGCACGAGTGATTCATCTTTACCTGTTGATAAAGACTATAAAGTTTTTCCAGTTATTGAGCCTTTGGAATTAGATGATTTAGCCACTCGAGACCTATTAGTGCAAAATGATGAGGACAAAATTGCAAATACATTACGATCCAAAACAGTTGATAAGTCTTTCGATGATGATATTGCTATTATTACTCCGCCCACTCGATCTCCAGCTCCATTGATTGATATAACAGATGAAAAAACAGATGAAAGCTCTAGACCATCTTCGTGTAATAGTGTTGTCAGTGTTGCTAAAGAACTCCAACCTGTCCGTGAACGGGATTCTAGAGAGAATGCATTTTGTAATATACAAGTGAACCCATCAAAGAAATCTTTACATTGCAGTGAAATGCATAAAGAATTATCTTGTGACGAACAATTTCTCGATACTAAAAGTACCTTATCCACTGCTGAAACTTTAGTTCATAACTGTGAACGTAGTGATACTAGTGACTTAATAGATTTCATTGAAGAGGATGTAACATATCAGAGTTATGGCTCAAAATATACTGACCAAAATTCAAATGAGAGTTGCAGTAGTGCTGAAGTTTTAAACTGTAAAGATTATAGTCATAAAAAAGATATGTTGAGAGACTATGGAAAGAATGGTGATGTGGACAGTTTGGACAGTTCATTAAGCAGTGATGATCCTACGGATGTGTTATGGAAGGATGCCCAGTACGTATGCTCCTTATTGCCTTATTTCACTTTAGCTGATGTCCATCAGAGTTTGATTGACAACTTCTATCATCCTGATCGTAAAACTGTTGTTCTTGAAGCTTATGTAGAGCTTGCGTATGAACTAGATGAAGTTGTACCAGAAAGTGTTTTATTAACTTTGAGTGCTGCCAAAAAACGGCCATACGAGGAAAGCAGTGATGGCTCAGTCTGGCCTGGGAAGAAAATGAAAACTGATGAAGGCAGCAAGAAATCTAAAAGGGATAATTTGACTGATGATGGAGTTATTCCAATCCCCTCAGGTAAACCTGCTGATGTTGGTGAATCATTTCCTTCCACAAGCAGAGAACTGGTGCCAAATAAAATATACCCCGTACCTGTAGACAGGACTGTAGTAGTTGGCCCTCATCTGTCTTTGGATGAAGGCGACCCTCCAAAGGATCTGTCTTCTAAAAATTCTGAAGGCATGGCAGAAATAAATAATACATTAGTGGTAAGACCAGTTGTTACTGCGAGTAATGGTGCTGCAAAAACTGATTGTGAAAGAAAAAAATGGTGTGCAGAAAAGATAGAATTTATTAGTGCTGTAATTGGTAATGTTGATATTGACACACTACTAGCTAATGTTGAGGCTTGTAATAGTGATGATGATGTTGAGGTTTTACTCGCGAGACTTTTGGAAGAAAATAATGCTGGAAATCAGTTGTTGGCTGAGTCACCTCAAAGTCCGTTAGAACCCAGTGCCTTTCAGTCTGTAGAACAAGGTGCTACAAATAGTGTTACTCCTGCAGATCCAGTTGTCAGTGAGAATGATAGTGCCGTTGCAGGTCCCTCTAGTGAGTCTGAAGAAAATCCAAATGATGTAGAGGACCGTATTTCTGCCCATGTAGCAACCCTATCTGAGATGTTTAACGATGCTGATCCTGATTATATACGGGACAGGTGCAGTATGATTTTCAGCTTCATTTTTTGTTCGATTAGTGTAACCTTGCCATTCTAGCACAACAGTTACATGTCTCTAATTTCTTGTTTCAGCTATGGGTTAGGGGTTGCCATTTAGCTGAAATGAATATGTCATTGCAATGTAATGAAATCATTATTTTCAATTACTGTCATTGACACTAGGCCTCTACATTAATTTTTTTGATTAACCCTTTTAGTCCAGAGGTAAAGACAACTTTGTTCAGTAGTTTATTGCATTTCCTACCTACAGTAATTATTACTGGAAACCAGGGACTTAAAAAAATAAAATAGAAGACTTTATGAATGAGTATTGAGGAATGGGGTTCAGAAGAACCTGGTAGGTACACAAATTGTAGGGCATTGAAAAGTACTCTTAGGTGTTTGTGTAACAATGGGATTAATAAAAAATGTGATCCATAAATGCAAAATATTATAATAATGGTATGGTGTATAATATTCATGAAATTTTTTGAAATGGTGGTCGTTTTTGTGTATATATATATATATATATATATATATATATATATATATATATATATATATATATATATATATATATATATATATATATATATATATATATATATATCATACATACATACATACATACATACATACATACATACATACATACATACATACATACATATTGGCAGATTTGTCTCCAGAAATACATATAAATGGCGTAGTAAGGGCAGCATATGCATTCTTATCAAATGTAAGGGTAGCCTTGAGGCACATGGACAAGGAAATGTTCAGAAATATTTATGTAACCTATGTGAGGCCAAAACTCGAATATGCAGCCCCCTTTTGGAATCCGCACTTGAAAAAGCACATAGCTAAGCTTGAAAAAGTTCAAAGACATGCCACGAAACTGGTGCCAGAAATACGCAATCTCGGTTATGATGAGAGGCTGAGGGAATTAGACTTGCCATCACTCGAAGCTAGAAGAGTAAGGGGGGATATGGTGACAGTCTTTAAATTCCTTCATGGTTATGATAGAGTGGATAGGGATCGATATTTCGATATGGCTGGCTCTAGAACTAGAGGTCATAGTTTGAAGCTTCGGAAGAAAACTTGTTTGCAGGATGTAAGGAAATACTTTTTCAGTGTAAGAGTAGTTGATAATTGGAATTCGCTAAGCGAGGAGGTAGTTAATGCTACCTCAATCCATAGTTTTAAGGACAGGTATGATAAGTATCACTAAGTCTAAAAATGGAACCGATCAGGAGACGGGAAGATACGAGCTTTGGGCTCTTTCCCGTAAACACAATTAGGTAATCACAATTAGGTAATCACATATATATATATACAGTGAGTCCCTGCTATATCGCGTTTCTTGGTTCGAGTTTTCACTGTATCGCAGATTTTTCTTTTTGGGGGGGAAATAAAAAAAATAAATAAATAAAATAAAGATTATTGTGACACCAGGATGGGCCAAAAAATGATAAAATAAAGCAGACTTTATCAGGTTGTAAAGAGAAACAGATGGAGAGTGTAATGACCTGTCAGATGTGAAGGGATTATAAAAGATGTGTAATGAATATCCAGCTCTCTGCTGGGTTTTAATATACCTCTGCATTACTTTCATGATGTCTAATCCAATAATTATGCTTAGATATTATTATTATTATTATTATTATTATTATTATTATTATTATTATTATTATTATTATTATTATTGGCAACAATAATTTTCCTTTGATGATGATTGTGGAGATTATTATCATCATCATCATTATTATAATTATTAAGGGCTTATCATTGTTTGTACATCTGCTGGTTTATTTACTTTTAATAACTGTGTAAAGTGCCCCTCCCTAGTTGGCTGGGACAAAGAGAGTGCGGGGGGTGGGTAGAATAGAATGTTGGAGAGAGAGAGAGAGACCTCTTTAATTAACTCTTGTTCATTCAACCAAAACTACATTGTTTCTTGTAAAAATAATGGTTTAATTACAAATTCGTATTAATAATGATATTAATAATAATATTAATAATAAAAATAATAATAATAATAATAATAATAATAATAATAATAATAATAATAATAATAATAATCTCCACAATCATCGTCAAAGGAAAATTATTGTAAAAAAAAAAAATAACAATAATAATAAGATCTAAGGAGAATTTCTGGAATAGACATCATGAAAGTAATGCAGAGGTATATTAAAACCCAGCAGAGAGCTGGATATTCATTACTCATCTTTTATAATCCCTTCACATCTGAAAGATCATTATACTCTCCATCTCTGTTTCTCTTTACAGCCTGATAAAGGCTGTTTTATTTTTATAGTTTTGGGCCGTCCTGGTGCCATAATCATCTTAGAAAAGAATTATTTTTTTTTTTTTTTTAAGGTGTTCCTACTTCGTGGAAATTCACCTATCGCGGCCGGTCCCGGAACCGAACCCCCGCGATAAACGAGGGATTGCTGTATATATATTAATAACACTGAACTGTTAACATACAGTCTAAAATGGTAGGAAAAGCCCATTAAATAAAACAATGAAAATATATATATAAAAAGTGCTTATTAATTTCGTGA
>JAXCGZ010006130.1:0-65227 GCA_037179515.1 Halocaridina rubra
CACTCACCACCAAAACCGGAATTCATTAAATTGTTTGATGTAAACTAATAATCCTCAACTGAACACTTATGTTTTCCACTATCTTTACAGTTTTGCACAACCTCACCTGCGGGCCAAAATAGGAAAGTCCGATCGCCCTGAAGAGTGAATGCCACCAACAATAACCAGATTTCACCCCACCTCCGTGCCAAAATAGGAAAGCCCATTCGCCCCCAAGAGCGAATACCACCTCCAATCAACAAAATCTTACCCCACCTGCGGGCCAAAAAGGGAAGGTCTGCTCACCCTCAATGGAGAACATCAAGGAAAAAAAGCCAACCTCTACCATGAGGACATTTTTCACTGGAACATCCCTCTGGCAAAGTCACAACAACCCATTTCAGCAGCAACTACTGGCACTGACGACAGGAATTTGGACGATTCTCTGACTGACTCCATTGACTCGGCCACAGTTAGTACCCATAATGTGGAATGCGGAGAGCTTCCCCCCCATTTACCAGATGATGCACCTCTAGAGTTACTGAAGTACCGTCCAGACTTCGCCAAACTGCAGCAGGACTGCCTCAATCCTCAAATGCTGGATGCAACAGGCCACCAAAGGGAGAGCCTTTACGGTGAGAGGAGGAGGCCAGATCACTTACACCCTGGAAGATGGAGATTTTCGAAGGCATGTGACTACAGTCGGCCACACCTTTACAGTTGGTGGTGCCTGCTTTGTTGCACCGCCAGGCTATGAATGTGGCACACCATATACCTCTGAGTGGACACATAGCCAAAGCAAAAACTAGGCAATTCCTTCAGAAGGCTTTAGCATGGCCAAACATGTACGCTGAGGTAGACAGATACGTGGGCTCCTGCTCTGTCTGGCAATCCACCTCTTCGGCACCGGTACCAAACGTCCACATGGGCATAACTAAGCTCTCAACAGAGCCATTTTCCAAGGTCGTTATTGACATATTAAGTCCTATTAACCCAGCTTCGTCCACAGGGAAGCAGTTCCCTCTGGTATACGTCGGCCTGGCAACAAGGAACCCGGATGCAGTGCTGCTATCTTCTATTATGATTGAAGCAGTCGCTCAGGCCCTATTCGAAATCCACTCTAGGGTCAACTTTCCTAAGCAGGTCACTTCTAACAACGGAAGTCAATTTACAAGTAAGCACATTGAGGATTTCTGTAACCTCACACAAATGAAGCACATTTGTATGAGTGTCTATCATGCCCAATCAAATGTAGCATGTGAATGCTATAACGGGACATTGAAGCGATGTTTGCGCAAGCTAGTGATAGACATACCCAAAGAGTGGGACAAGTACGTCTCCTCTGCACTTTTCTCCTTCAAAGATACGCCCCTTGATACTACTGGTTACTCACCTTTCAAGCTGATTTATCATCATGAGATCAGACAGGGGCCCAGTGAAATTCTTGGCAGAATGTTGGGACTCGTCCACAATTGAGGACGTCCATGAGTATATTTTGAAGTTTTCATCCCATATCAAAAAGGCCTGAAAAGCTGCACAACTAGCCATTAAGGATCACCAGCAGGCTGCCAAGCTCCTCTCTGACAAGCATGCCAGGCGTTGTGCCCTGACACCCAGAGATTGAGAACTGTTACTTCATCCAACAGATATTCGCAAGCTAATGCTGGAAAGGACCGTACACTGTGGTACAACGTGTGACCCCCGACAATTACGTGTTAATGGTGAGGACAATAATTGGAAATACCACATTAACCAGCTGAAGTTGTATTGTGAGAACCCGGAGGTCCACAGGGATCCTGCGCTGGGGCTGGAGCAACACAAGTGCTCCATTATAGCCACCCCTTACCTCCTATATTGGAGTACTCCTTTCTTGCGGTGGAGATAGACTTCCGGGAATGAAGTTTTTTGGAAGAAGCCCTTCTGGCTGTATCAACCATCCTCGCAAATTGGATCAGGCCAGTGGATTTGGGCAAGTCTTGCTGAGCGACACTTCCAAGCCTCTAAAAGAATTTTTCCATAAGATACAGTCTGTACCAGTTCAAGTTCATGCCATTTGGTATGGTGAATTCCCCTGGCTGTTTCAGCAGACAAATGAGGACAGTATTGCAGGACCTCAACACTGTTTCATGCTTTATAGATGTAATCCTGGTGTATTCTCAGGATTTGTCATTGCACCTCACAACTTTTCACAGTGTTCTCACTCATCTGAAACAGCATGGACGTTACTTATAGCCTTCCAAATGCGAGATCGGTTTCACACATTTGCAGTATCTCGCCCACTTGGTTGGAGAAGGAGCAATGTTCCCTTTACAGGACAAGGTGCAAGCTATTAAGGATATGTAGAAACCTGCTACTGTCACTCAACTGAGATCATTTCTCAGTAGTGTCGGCTACTACCAATGGCTCATTCCACACTTTTATACTATTGCTGCCCCTTTGCAGCAAATGACCTCCTCAAAGCAAAGTAAGCCTTCCCATGTCCAATAAACAGACAAAGCGGAGAGAGCATTTTTAAGTTCTGAGAAGCATTGGCGGGTGAGCCAGTATTACAACTGGTAAACCCCGATTTTCCCTTTATCTTGCAGTTCGAAGCGTCTGACAGAGGCCTAGGCACCGTGCTCTTGCAAGCCCGATCGGACAACTCAGCAGAAATAGCTTCAGTGTGATAAGCACGCTGCAGGCTTTGCCATGCAGAGCGGAATTACTTCACCGTGGAGAAGGAAGCATTGGCTGCATTCTGGGCCATAAAGAAATTTGAATTCCATCTGTATGGCCAACATTTTACAATGAGAACAGACCACTGTCCTCTCCTATATTTACAGACAAGCTGAATCCTCTGCTGGAAAGGTGGGTACTTTACCCGAATCTTTTCAAATTCACTGCCCAACAGGTTGATGGAAAGGACAATGACCTCGCTGTTCCACGAAGTCGGCGGTCGTTACCCTCAAATGAGGAAGCTGGTGCTGTTAGCCTCAGCTTAAGTAGTCTGTAAAGATTACTTCTCTACTGTGCTATTTATTTTGATGTTTATTTTAATATCTTTATTACTGTACTTGTTTACTTTAGCTAACATATGAATTTCTGTTTGGTCATATATATGTGAAATTGGTTTTACTTAGTGTGCTTTAGTATAGCATATTTATACACCCTTGTGGAATGTATCCATGTGTATTAACATTATTTATAATGGAAGACAAAGAAGAAGAAAAAGAATATTTTCTTGACTGTAGTTTTATATTCCCCTTTTGTGGGACTCTGAAAGCCAGAACATGGCAGAAACTTTTAGTTTAGTGTGGAATACTTGAAGTAGTTTTAAAAGTCGTGAGGTGCGATGACAAATCCTGTTATGTGTTAATTATTGATGGCAATAATCAGAAATACCACATTAACAAGCTGAAGTTGTATTGTGAGAACCTGGAGGACCACAGGGATCATTCGCTGGCACTCTCAACAACCCCTATAGGTGCCCTCAGCAGCACCATTACCTCTGGGGCTGGAGCAACACTAGTGCTCCATTATAGCCACCCTTTACCTCCTATATTGGAGTATTCCTCTCTTGCGGTGGAGATGGACTTACGGGAATGGAGTTTTCCAGAAGAAGCCCCTCTGGCTGTATCAACCATCCTCGCAAATAGGATCAGGCCAGTGGATTTGGGCAATTCTCGCTGAGCGATGCAACCAAGCCTCTAAAAGAATATTCCACAAGATACAGTCTGTACCAGTTCAAATTCATGCCATTTGGTATGGTGAATGGCCCTGGCTGCTTCAGCAGACCAATGAGGACAGTATTGCAGGACCTCGACACTGTTTCATGCTTTATAGACGAAATCCTGGTGTATTCTCAGGATTTGTCATTGCACCACGCAACTTTTCACAGAGTTCTCGCTCGTCTGAAACAGCATGGACTTCATTTATAGCCTTCCAAATGAGAGATTGGTCTCACACAATTGCAGTATCTTGCCCACTTGGTTGGAGAAGGAGTTATGCCCTTTACAGGACAAGGTGCAAGCTATTATGGATATGTTTATATCCTGCTACTGTCACTAACTGAGATCATTCCTTAATAGTTTCAGCTACTACCAATGGCTCATTCCACACTTTTATACTATTGCTGCCTCTTTGCAGCAAATGACCTCCTCAAAGCGAGGTAAAACTTCCCATGTCCAATAAACAGAGAAGGTGGAGAGAGTATTTTTAAGCTCTGAGAAGCATTGGTGGGTGAGCCAGTATTACATCTGGTAAACCCCAATTTTCCCTTTATCTTGCAGACCGAAGCATCTGGCGAAGGCCTAGGCACCGTGCTCTTGCAAACCCAATCTGACAACTCAGCAGAAGTAGCTTCAGTGTGATAAGCAAGCCGCAGGCTTTGCCCTACAGAGCGGAATTACTTCACCATGGAGAAGGAAGCATTGGCTGCATATTGGGCCATAAAGAAATTTGAATTCCATCTGTATGGCCAACATTTTACAATGAGAACAGACCACTGTCCTCTCCTATATTTACAGACAAGCTGAATCCTCTGCTGGAAAGGTGGGCACTTTACCTGAATCTTTTCAAATTCACTGCCCAACAGGTTGATGGAAAGGACAATGACCTCGCTGTTCCACGAAATCACCGGTCGTTACCCTCAAATGAGGAAGCTGGTGCTGTTAGCCTCAGCTTAACTAGTCTGTAAAGATTACTTCTCTAATGAACTGTTTATTTTGATGTTTATTTTAATATCTTTATTACTGTACTTCTTTACTTTATCTAACATACATATATCAGTTTGGTCATATATATGTGAAATTGGTTTTACTTAGTGTACTTTAGTATAGCATATTTATACACCCTTGTGGAACGTATCTGTTGGGGGTTAGGATGGTTGAGTGTTGTTAAGATTCTGATTTACTAAGAAGACTCAAAGTACCGAGCTTGGTTAAGAGCTCACAAACAGACAGGACAGATATTTGTACTTGAACACCCCATCTCTTTTACCATTAGTCGGTTAAATGAAACTCAGAATTCAACTTTCTTTTAATTTTGGAAATGCAATGACATTAAAAGAATTGAATTAAATTTCTCAAATTGAATTTTATGAAATGCTGCCTCGAATCCCGGAGGTGGTGAGCACAATTTTGTTTCCCGGCACCACGGATGTATGCCAAGACTTTGGCCTTAACTCGACGATTACCTCTGTCACACAGGCAGAGTAGAATACAGGACACTGCACTTTCAGAAACAAAAATGACACACTGTTTATAATGGGAAACTGAAAGCATGAGCACACATATAATGAGTTTCCAATGTCATTCTACTGGATGAAAATATATTGGTTATTCACAGCTAACCAGAAATATTTATGCTACCAAAATAGCATACAAAACCATTAATTCTATACTGGTTTTAAAGAAAAACAATTTATTCACAATAAATGAAGAATAAGCAAGACAAATACAGTACTGTATGTTATCTTAAATTGTGGGCAACCACAAAAGTTGCAATGCTTATTACTGATTTACAATTAATATGGTAAAACACTCCATTTAGGATAAAGGAAGAATCTACGAGATAAATACAGTATTCATTCACTTTTGGTTATCAAGAACTTTGCAATAAAATGAAAAGGGTGCAAAACCACCTTTTGAGGTATTTGCAACTTATAACTCAAAACACTTTATGCCTAACATATGAAGAATTAGCAAGATAAATACAGTATGCATTCATTAAATTGTGGTTAACAGGAAATAGTTGCAAAGCCAACAGGGTAAAATTACCTCTTAATTATTTGCAGTTTATAGCAGAAAACACTTTAGCTAAATTATTAATTATTTTCAATTTATATAGCAAATAGCTTTATTCACGAGTTTTTGACGTAAAACACTTTATTTACGCTGATAGAAAGAGGTGAAATGAAATTAGAATTTATTAGGAAAAGAGATAGATTTTTACGGACTCATATCCAGTCTTCAGAGGATAAGATTTTCGTTTATTACATTCAATAAAAAGAAACTTCTTAGCAATGTATATCAGCTGTAATATCCAGGTTAAAGAATTGACTTTGGCAAGTGAGATTCCAGTTTGGTTATCTACGAAATTTCGTTTGTATGGGAATGGAATCTGAGAATAAATTCGTAAGATTTAGCCAGTAACGAATGTAACTAATTCTCGAAAAACCAATTTGCTTGACCTACGAGCTTTACCATACACTATCCCTCACCTTGTTGTGCTAGATGAATTCCTGTGAAGATGCCAAGTAAATAAGGTTTGAAATAAACTTAGACTGCTCAGGCAAGATGTTGCCTCTTGGAAGTTTGGGCGCCAAAAGAGGACGCCTCATTGTCCCTCCTGGTGAGTTCATCTGTATGATACATTTCTATAGCAGTAAGTGGCTCTGATAAAATTTAAGGACTATTTTAGTGGTGGTCCCTGGCAGGCAATTATAGCAGAGATGCAAGGGAGAGACAGTATTTTTAGGTGCAACAAGTGGAAGCAAATAAAAACGAGAATAATAATGAAAAGTTAGGTTACTGGTAAACAATCTCCATAACGTTCTTGGCTCATAGAAGACAGAAAATAGGAGCAGCCTTTATATCGGGACTATACTTCTACACGTACAAGAAGAGTATATAAGGTATATTTAAAATTAGCTATAAGTTAAAATATAAATTGCAAATAATCATAATCTGCAAAAGTCAAGAAGTGGGAATAATTTTTTTTATTTAGAAAAATGACAGTTAAGTTACTAAATTAATTAATAAGGCGCCTAACAGCCTCTGGTAACTTTGAGCGAAACACTCTGTCACAAAGGCCCTTTCTAGAGAATATTGATTTAGCAAAATTCTACTACAGAAGGTGAAAAATGAACAGAGGCAGTTATGGTGACTTCAGTTTTATTATAAGGGATGCGATATCCTTCTCATGGAAAAGAACAAATGAACAATAAGAATAGGATCCACCACTGGAACATATCATACTATTAGGAAAAGTGAACAAGTCTTGTAAACAAAACATTAAATAACATGCAAAACGTAAAAGAATTGTGACCAAATTCAAATTTCAAAAAAATTAAATCACAATTAGATATCAGTGAATATCAATATTTAAGTTTATGAATGCTTCACATGCAAGAAGGCAATAATATAATATACAAAAAAAATACAGTATACGCAAATGAAAAATTTGAACCATGTCGTCATTAACATTGGCGACTGGATTTAAAACAGTTTCAGCTATTCAACACTAAACTAAAATGTTTCTGCCATATTCTGGCTTTCAAAGTTCCACAAAGGGAAATATAAAACTACGATCAAAAAATTATTCTTCATCTTTTTCGTCTTCCATTAGGAATAACGTTTGTACGCTAAAATAAACAAGTACAGTACAGTATTAAAAACATAAAAGATAAACATAAAATATAAACAACACATTAGAGAAGTAATCTTTACCGACTATTCAAATTTAAGCTAACGGCACCAGCTTCCTCATTTGAGGGTAACGACCGTCGACTTAGTAGATCAGCAAGGTCATTGTCCTTGCCATGAATATGTTGGGCAGTGAATTTGGAAAGATTCAGGTAAAGTGCCCACCTTTTCAGGCGAGGATTTAGCTTGTCTGCAGTCTGTAAATATAGGAGAGGTCGGTGGTCGGTTCTCAGTGGAAAATGTTGGCCATACAGATGGACTTCAAATTTCTTTATGGCCCAATATGCAGCTAGAGCTTCCTTCTCCACGGTGGAGTAATTTCGCTCTGCAGGGCGAAGCCTGCGACTTGCATATCGCACTGGAGCTACTTCTGCTGAGTTGTCTGATCGGGCTTGCAAGAGCAAGGCACCCAGGCCTTCATCTGAGGCGTCGGTCTGCTAGATAAATGGAAAATCAGGGTTTACCAGTTGTAATACTGGCTCACCCGCCAATGCTTCTCGGAGCTGGAAAAATGCTCTCTCCGCTTCATCTGTCCATTGGACAGGGGAGGATTTACTTTACTTCAAGGAGGTCATTTGCTGCAAAGGGGCAGCGATAGTATTAAAGAGTGGAATGAACTGTTGGCAGTAGCCGACATTACCCATGTTCTGGCTTTCAAAGTCCCACAAAGGGAAATATAAAACTACGATCAAAAAATTATTCTTCATCTTTTTCGTCTTCCATTAGGAGTAACGTTTGTACGCTAAAATAAACAAGTACAGTACAGTATTAAAGACATAAAAGATAAGCATAAAAAATAAACAACACATTAGAGAAATAATCTTTACCGACTAGTGAAATTTAGGCTAACAGCACCAGCTTCCTCATTTGAGGGTAACGACCGTTGACTTAATAGATCAGCAAGGTCATTGTCCTTGCCATAAACATGTTGGGCAGTAATTTTGAAAAGATTCAGGTAAAGTGCCCACCTTTTCAGGCGAGGATTTAGCTTGTCTGCAGTCTGTAAATATAGGAGAGGTCGGTGGTTGGTTCTCAGTGTAAAATGTTGGCCATACAGATGGACTTCAAATTTCTTTATGGCCCAATATGCAGCTAAAGCTTCCTTCTCCACGGTGGAGTAATTTCGCTCTGCAGGGCAAAGCCTGCGGCTTGCATATCGCACTGGAGCTACTTCTGCTGAGTTGTCTGATCGGGCTTGCAAGAGCACGGCACCCAGGCCTTCGTCTGAGGCGTCGGTCTGCAAGATAAATGGAAAATCAGGGTTTACCAGTTGTAATACTGGCTCACCCGCCAATGCTTCTCGGAGCTTGAAAAATACTCTCTCCGCTTCATCTGTCCATTTGACAGGGGAGGATTTACTTTGCTTCGAGGAGGTCATTTGCTGCAAAGGGGCAGCGATAGTATTAAAGTGTGGAATGAACCGTTGGTAGTAGCCGACACTACCCAGGAATGATCTTAGTTGAGTGACAGTAGCAGGTTTCTCCATATCCTTAATAGCTTGTACCCTGTCATGTAAAGGGGACATAACTCCTTCTCCAACCACGTGGCCGAGATACTGCAATTGTGTGAAACCAATCTCACATTTGGAAGGTTTTAAGTGAAGTCCATGCTGGTTCAGACGAGTGAGAACTCTGCGGAGGGTCTCGAGGTGCGATGGCCAATCCTGAGAATGCACCAGGATGTCGTCTATAAAGCATGAAACATTGTCGAGATCCTGTAGTACATATCCTCATGAGTCTGCTGAAGCAGTCAGGGGCATTTACCATACCAAAAGGCATGACCCTGAACTGGTATAGACCATATCTTGTGGAAAAAGCTGTAAGAGGCTTGGTAGTCTCGCTCAACGGGACTTGCCAAAATCCACTGGCCAGATCCAACTTGGACAGTTAATGGGCTTGAGAAAGCAACGAGAAAATATGCTCGGCGTCAGCAATGGGCTCTCCATCAAAGATGGTACGGGAGTTAAGCTTACGACAGTCAAGGCAGAACCTGTGACTGCCATCTCGCTTATGCACTGCCAGTAACGGCGAACACCAAGGCGAAATGCTCTTTTAAACTATTCCGAGGCGAACCCAAGTGTCAAGATCTTCCTTCAGCCGTAAGGACAGCTGGTGGGGAAGACCATAGGAATGCCGAAATGGCTCTGGGTCAGTCAATCTGACATGATGCTCAAGGGTAGTGGTAATGCCTGGGAGGTCGTTGAAGACATTCTCATAGTCCTCTAATAGCTTGTTCAGCTGTTCCCGTTGACTCGGTTGCAGTCTGGAGTTAATAATGCAATTACTCACACTTTCTCTTCGGTGTGTGGGAATGACAGGATCCTCACCATCATCAAAAGCTAAGCTTATGTCTTCAATTGCAAGGGCGGTGGCTGCGGCCAGAGTGGCTTCTTCAGAAAAACTCCACTCCCGTAAGTCTGTCTCCACTGCAAGGGTGGAGTATTCCAATATAGGAAGTAAGGGGTGGCTATAATGGAGCACCTGTGTTGCTGCAGCCTCGGAGGTTCTGTTGATGCTGGAGGCATCTATAGGGGTTGCTGGGAGCGCCAGCGCAGGATCCCTGTGGGCCTCCGGGTCCTCACAATAAAGCTTCAGCTGGTTAATGTGGTATTTCCGGTTATTGCCATCAACATTTAGCACATAATTGTCAGGGGTCACCCGGTGTACTACAGTGTACGGTCCTTTCCAGCATAGCATTAGCTTGCGGGTATCTGTTGGAAGAAGTAACAGAGCTCGATCTCCGGGTGTCAGGGCACGACGCCGTGCACGCTTGTCAAAGAGGAGCTTGGCAGTGTGCTGGTGACCCTTAATGGCTAATTGTGCAGTTTTCCAAGCCTTTTTGAGGTGAGACGAAAACTTCAAATTATACTCATGAACGTCCCTATCGTCGTCTTCGATGGTAGGTGAATCCCAACATTCTGCCAAGAATTCTACTGGGCCTCTGACCTTATGACCAATCAGCTCGAAAGGCGAGTATCCAGTAGTGTCGTGAGGCGTGTCTCTGAAGGAGAAAAGTGCAGCAGGGATGTATTTGTCCCACTGCCTAGGTATATCTATCACTAGCTTGCGCAAACATCGCTTCAATGTCCCGTTATAGCGTTCGCATGCTCCATTTGATTGGGCATGATAGACACCCGTACGAATATGCTTCATTTCTAAAAGGTTACAGAAAGCCTCAAAGTGCCAACTTGTAAACTGACTTCCATTGTCAGAAGTGACCTGCTCAGGAAAGCCAACCCTGGAGCAGATTTCAAATAGGGCATGAGCGACTGCTTCAGTTATGATAGAAGACAGTGGCACTGCATCTGGGTACCTTGTTGCCAGGTCAACATATACCAGGAGGAATTGTTTCCCCGTGGACGAAGCTGGATTAATAGGACCTAATATGTCAATAGCGACCTTGGAAAATGGCTCCATTGAGAGCTTAGTTATCCCCATGGGAACTTTCGGTATCGGTGCCGTTGAGGTGGATTGACAGACAGGGCAGGAGCCTACATATCTGTCTACCTCGGTGTACATGTTTGGCAATGCAAAAGCCTTCTGAAGGACCTGCCGAGTTTTCGCTTTGCCTCTGTGTCCACTCAGAGGTAAATGGTGTGCCACATACATAGCCTGGCAGCACAACAAAGCGGGCACCACCAACTGTTTAAAGGTGTGGCCATCTTTAGTCACATGCCTACGAAGTACTCCACCTTCAAGGGCGTAAGTGATCTGGCCTCCTCCTCTCACCGTGAAGGTCCTTCCCTCCGTGGCCTGCTGCATCCAGCGTTTGAGGCTGGGGCACTCTTGCTGCAATTTGGCGAAGTCTGGACGGGACTTCAATGGCTCTAGAGGTGCATCATCTGGTAAAGGAGGGGTAAACTCTCCGTGTTTCACATTACGTTTACTAACTGCGGCAGACTCAACGGAGTCAGTCGGAGAATCGTCCAAATTCTTGGCATCGAGGCCAGGAGTTGCTGCTGAAATGACTTCATGTGACTTCCCCCGAGGGAAGTTATAACAAGAAACATCCTTATGGTAGGGGTCGGCCTGGAAAGTAGGAACTAGGTTCAGTGCACGACCCATCAAGACAGAGTACATAAGCCCAATCATTGCCACAGCTGGGGTTTTCCCTTGTAGTATTTGCAATCCAGGTTAATGACACAGCAGCGTCGTATTTGGGGTGTTCCTTCAGTAACCCGCACCCGAACGACTTTGCTGGTAAAATCTTCATCCCTGACGATTTTCTCGTCAACAAGTATGCCATTGGCCCCTGTGTCAAGGGCTATCTCAGCTTCCACACCATTTATGGTTTCTATGCATTTTGGGATCATTTCCAGATCATCATGTTCGATGAATTCCACATTGGCAAGTTTGTGTGGTGGTTCCTCGGCATTATCCTCATTGGCCCTTTCTGGCCTTGTTTCCACAACATGGGCTGAGTGAGTGGCCAGACGGCTATGTGGGCCGCCGCTGTGTGAGGGAGCGTGGTGGCACTTAGAGTTTGGCTGAAAACCCTGGGAAGGTGGAGCAGAGTAATGGCCTTTTCCTCTGAACTGCTGAGGCTTAGGTCTTACCGGGTCATCCTTCTTGAGTGTGGGTGCATGGCCGTAATAAGGCTTAGGAGTGTGAGGAGGAGGAGCTGGACGATTGAAGTTCTGCGAGGGGCTCTTGTGCTTCCCGTTCCTGTAATCTCTATTTCCGGATAAAGGACTACTGTCTGGGATTCCCGCTCGAAGCCGAGCAAGCACAAGCTCATGTTCACGTTGTGCTTGTGCCTCATCACGTTGTGCTTGTGCCTCATCACTTGCTCTCTTCTCCAGCTTATCTCGGCATTCAACCATCTTCTCATGAGCCCATTCAAAGAGCTTCTGTCTTGGGGAAAAACCATATCTCTCACCCCTAGCAATCATTATGTCCAGGTAACGCTTCTCATCGAATGTTTTTATGATTTCCATGTTTGTTTCCTAAACAGTCAATAACGAAGTGCCAAAACAACCACACAAAAAAAAAACAAATCTCTACAATACAGTAGTAGAAAAAAAAATGAAAGAACCACACAACACCAAGGAGAGAAAAAAAAAAATTCAACACCACAGTTCAAACTTAAACATAAAAGTGATCTCAAACCCTCACCATAAAAGTGACTCAAAATACAATCAAGTGCAACAGCAGCAAAATGTTGCAAAACAGTGCATGAAACACTGGCAATACAGAATGGCAGTCGTACCTGCTTAACAGCAATACGTGGCAGTACCTGCAGTTATGGTGCAAATGAAAGGAATGAGCAACACAATCAAGTGCAACAGCAACAAAATGTTGCAAAACAGTGCATGAAACACTGGTAATACAGAATGGCAGTCGTGCCTGCTTAACAGCAATTTGTGGCAGTACCTGCGGTAATCGTGCAAATGAAAGGAATGAGCAACACAATCAAGTGAAACAGCAACAAAATGTTGCAAAACAGTGCATGAAACACTGGTAATACAGAATGGCAGTCGTGCCTGCTTAACAGCAATACGTGGCAGTACCTGCGGTTATTGTGCAAATGAAAGGAATGAGCAACACAATCAAGTGCAACAGCAACAAAATGTTGCAAAACAGTGCATGAAACACTGGTAATACAGAATGGCAGTCGTGCCTGCTTAACAGCAATACGTGGCAGTACCTGCAGTTATGGTGCAAATGAAAGGAATGAGCAATAACGAATTTTACCGACTAGCACTCAGTGCCTGAGAGTACAAACAAGTACAGCATAGCGGTCGTGCCTGCGTATGAGCGCGTATATGGCAGTACCCGCAAATAAAATGTCGTAAGTAATACGAACAAGTACAGTATAGCGGTCGTGCCTGCGTATGAGCGCGTATATGGCAGTGCCCACAAATAAAATGTCGTAAGTAAAATTCTGGAGTGTTACCAAAAGGGCACAGATCCTATGCAAAATACACCAAAGATAAGCTAACAGCTTACTAGGCAGCCAGATTACACATTTCTAATAGTAATGAGAACATTTATTTTCAAGTGACAACTCAGACACATGAAAGGCTTAGCCTAGGCTCGATAAATGACACCAAAGTTTTTCTTCCAATCTATGAGCAGTCGATGCTTGAATATAAAACACAATTATAAGCAAAAATACTTAATATGCCTTCTCCCAATTCCTAAATCCCAAGGAAATATAAACAATTCCTAACAAGTATCACCCTTTAACGGATATATAAAACACGAATGCTTTAAAACTCAATCTTATCACGCAAATAAATGAAATTTTAAATAACACGTCTTCTCGTCATGCAAAATTTCTTAAGGCTGTTACCACATAATCTCATGAAGATTTCCTGAAATATTGTTTACCACATGGGAGACAAGAAAATATTAGTTACCATAATTAATACTGAAAATAAAAAAAATTTCTTATCCGCAACGTTTCTAGCGCGAAAATTTTTGTGTGCAGCCTAAGATTCATTCATTTCAAGAATAGAGCCAATGATAATCGGGTTTCATGTGCAATGTTAAAAAGCAAAATAAAAATAAATTTATAAAATCAGTCTGTCCCAGTTCGGGCGCCAATCTTGTTGGGGGTTAGGATGGTAGAGTGTTGTTAAGATTCTGTTTTACTAAGGGGACTCAAAGTATCGAGCTCTGTTAAGAGCTCACAAACAGACAGGACAGATATTTGTACTTGAACACCCCATCTCTATTACCATTAGTCGGTTAAATGAAACTCAGAATTCAACTTTCTTTTAATTTTGGAAATGCAATGACATTAAAAGAATTGAATCAAATTTCTCAAATTAAATTTTATGAAATGCTGCCTCGAATCCCGGAGGTGGTGAGCACGATTTCGTTTCCCGGCACCACGGACGTATGCCAAGATTTTGGCCTCAACTCGACGATTACCTCTGTCACACAGGCAGAGTAGAATACAGGACACTGCAATTTCAGAAACAGAAATGACACACTGTTTATAATGGGAAACTGAAAGCATGAGCACACATATAATGAGTTTCCAATGTCATTCTACTGGATAAAATATATTGGTTATTCACAGCTAACCAGAAATATTTATGCTACCAAAATAGCATACAAAACCATTAATTCTTTACTGGTTTTAAAGGAAAACAATATATTCACAATAAATGAAGAATAAGCAAGACAAATACAGTACTGTATGTATTCCTTAAATTGTGGGCAACCACAAAAGTTGCAATGCTTATTACTGATTAACAATTACTATGGTAAAACACTCTATTTAGGATAAAGGAAGAATCTACGAGATAAACACAGTATTCATTCACTTTTGGTTATCAATAACTGTTTGCAATGAAAAAAAAGGGTGCAAAACCACCTTTTGAGGTATTTGCAACTTATAACTCAAAACACTTTATCCCCAACATATGAAGAATTAGCAAGATAAATACAGTATGCATTCATTAAATTGTGGTTAACAAGAAATATTTGCAAAGCCAACAGGGTAAAACTACCTTTTAATTATTTGCAATTTGCATAGCAAATACCTTTATTGACGAGTTTTTGACGTAAAACACTTTATTTACGATGATAGAAAGAGGTGAAATGAAATTAGAATTTATTAGGAAAAAAGATAGATTTTTACGGGCTCATAACCAGTCTTCAGAGGATGAGATTTTCGTTTATCACATTCAATGAAAAGAAACTTCTTAGCAATGTAAATCGGCTGTAATTTACAGGTTAAGGAATTAACTTTGGCATGTGAGATTCCAGTTTGGTAATCTACAAAATTTCGTGTGTATGGGAATGGAATCTGAGAATAAAAATCCATAAGATTTAGCCTGTAACGAATGTATCTAATTCTCGAAAATAAACCAATTTGCTTGACCCACGAGCTTTACCATACACTATCCCTCACCTTGTTGTGCTAGATGAATTCCTGTGAAGATGCCACGTAAATAAGGTTTGAAATAAACTTAGACTGCTCAGGCGAGATGTTGCCTCTTGGATGTTTTGGCGCCAAAGGAGTATGCCTCATTGTCCCACCTGGTGAGTTCATCTGTAGGATACATTTTCTAGAGCAGTAACTGGCTCTGATATAATTTAAGGACTATTTTAGTGGTGGTCCCTGGCAGGCAATTATAGCAGAGATGCAAGGGAGAGACAGTATTTTTAGGTGCAACAAGTGGAAGCAAATAAAATAAAACGAGAATAATAATGAAAAGTTAGGTTACTGGTAAACAATCTCCAGAATGTTTTTGGCTCATAGCAGACGGAAAATAGGAGCAGCCTTTATATCGGGGCTATACTTCTACACATACAAGAAGAGTAAATAAGGTATATTTAAAATTAGCTATAAGCTAAAATATAAATTGCAAATAATCATAATCTGCAAAAGTCAAGAAGTGGGAATTAATTTTTTTAGTTAGAAAATAACAGTCAAGTTACTAAATTAATTAATAAGGCATCTGACAGCCTTTGGTTACTTTGAGCGAAACACTCTGTCACATGCTCTTATGATAGCATAAATATTTCTGGTTAGCTATGACTAACCAATATATTTTCATCCAGTAGAATAATTATGGAAACTCATTATATGTGTGCTCGTACTTTCAGTTTCCCATTATTAACGGTGTGTCGTTTCTGTTTCTGGAATTGCAGTGTCCTCTATTCTACGCTGCCTGTGTGACAGAGGAAATCGTCTAGCTGAGGCCAAAGTCTTGGCCTACATCTGTGGTGCCGAGAAACGAAATTGTGCTCACCACCTCAGGATTCGAAGCTGCATTCCATAAAATTATTATTAAAACAAATAATTCAATTCTTTTAATGTCATTGCATTTCCAAAATTAAAAGAAAGTTGAAGTCTGAGTTTCATTTAACCGAATAGTGGTATATGGGTGGGGTGTTCTAGTACAAATATCTGTCCTGTCTGTTTGTGAGCTCTCAACCGAGTTTAGCAGTTTGAGTCCCCTTAGTAAAACAGAACTTAACAACTCTCCATTCCCACAAGAATATTGACGCTCAAACAGGGACCCGAACAGACAGACTGATTTTGATAAATCCATTTTTATTTTGCTTTTTACCATTGCACATGAAACCCGATTACAACTGGCTCGATTATTGATATGAATGAATCTTGGGCTGCACACGAATATTTTATCGCTAGAGACGTTGCGGATCAGAATTTTTTTTTCAAAATTTTCAAAATAAATTACGGTAACTAATATTTTCTTGCTTACCATGTGGTAAACAAAATTTCGGAAAATCTGCATGAGATTATGTGATAAAAGAATTAAGAAATTTTGCATGACGAGAAGACAAGTTATTTAAAATTTTTAAAGCTTTAGAGTTTTAAAGCATTCGTATTTTATATATCCATTAAAGGGTGATACTTGTTAAGAATTGCTTATATTTCCTTGGGATTTAGGAATTGGGAGTAAGCATATTAAGTATTTTGCTTATAATTGAGTTTATATATTCAAGAATTGACTGCTCATACATTGGGAAGAAAAACTTTGGTGTCATTTATTGATCCTAGGCTAAGCCCTTCATGTGTCTGAGTTGTCACTCAAAAAAATGTTTTCTCTTCACTAGTAGACATGTGTAATCAGGCTGCCTCATAAGTCGTTAGCTTAACTTTGGTGCATTTTGCACAGGATCTGTGCCCTTTTGGCAACACTCCAGAATTTTACTTACGACATTTTATTTGTGGGTACTGCCATATACGCGCTCATACGCAGGCATGACCGCTATACTTTACTTGCTTGTATTCTCTTGCACTAGGTGCTAGTCGGTAAAATTCGTTGTTGCTCATTCCTTTCATTTGCACCATAACCGCAGATACTGTCACATATTGCTGTTAAGCAGGCACGACTGCCATCCTGTAGTACCAGTGTTTCATGCACTGTTTTGCAACATTTTGCTGCTGTTGCACTTAATTGTATTTTATGGTGAGGTTTTGAGATCAACGTTATGTTTAAGTTTGATCCGTGGTGTTGAATTTTTTTCTCTCCTTGGTGTTGTGTGGTTCTTTCATTTTTTCTACTATTGTAGAGATTTGTTTTGTGTTTTGTATTTTGGCACTTCATTATTGACTGTTTAGGAAACTACCATGGCAACTGAGCAGTCATAGGAAACAAACATGGAAACCAGGCAGTCACAGGAAACCATCGAAACATTCGATGAGGAGCGTTACCTTAACGTGGCAGAAGCTCTTCAAATGGGCTCATGACAAGATGGTTGAACGCCGGGCTGAGGTGGAGAAGAAAGCCAGTGACGAGGCACAAGTCCAACACGATTACAACCAGGCACAGGCACAAGCACAACGCGAACATGAGCTTGCGCTTGCTCGGCTTTGAGTTGGAATCCAAGACAGCGGTCCTACATCTGGAAATGGGGACCAGCCTCGTGAGAGGCCCCCTCCAATACAGAAATACAAAGACGACAGCAAGCAACTGCTTGATACTTACATCCGCTCTTTCGAAAGTCTTGCGACAGCTAGCAGAGGTACAGAGGCTGAGAAGAGTCGTTGGCTACTTGCCTCCATGCCCACCTGTCTGCTCGCCCTGGTCAATGAAATTGACCAAATGCAACTGAGGGACTATGAGAAAGTTAAAAGCACACTGCTGGCCTCGCAGAGCCTTTCACCAGCTGAACGTCGTGCTAGGTATATTTCTGCTTTCCCATTGAGGGAGGAGAACTATAGTACCTTTGGCAAACTCAAGGCTTGCCTCTTTAATGATTGGTTGCGAGTTGCAAAATGTCTTCGTGAGAAGTTATATTCATTTTTAATGTTCGATGCAATTGCCAATGACCTCCCTTCAGATGTTGTTGCATATGTAAGGACTCAGCTTAAGGATGAGATCAACTACAAGAAAAGTTCAGCCGCTGTAGATGAGTACCTCCAGCACAACCAGCCTGGAGTACGTCTCTGTGATGTTATGAGGGCAAGAAGGGTCAATTCCTAGGCTTGTCCTCAGAGTTTAATCTCCCCTGCAGCAGGCCATGATTCTCACTGGAAAGGAGATTCCAGGAATGGGAAGCACAAGGACCCCTTGAAGAACTTCCATCATCCAGCCCATTCTCCTCACTCTTAAGCCTCATTACGGCCATGCACCCACACTCAGTAAGGCAGATATAGTAGCAATTACAGAGACTAAGTTGAGTGAAAACATAAACTGTCACAGTTTTTCCTAAGGGCTTCAGAATACTAAGGGTTGAAAGATCTGAGAGGACTGGTGGAGGGATACCACTGCTCATAAGTGAAAACATTCAAGTTGAAGAAATAAACTTGGCTATAGAAAGTGAGTTCAAGGAATTTCTTGTTGCTCACATAAATACTGGGTCAGAGAGCATTATAATAACTGTTGTATATAAGCCACCAAGGAACCAGAATAGGCTTGAAGTTTATGAGGAAAGTCATATAGGTACTATTGAAGTCATAAACTCGGTTGTTAACATGGCACGGGAAAAAAAATGTAGGATTTTGATTATGGGAGATTTTAATCATAAAGAGATAGACTGGATAAATCATGACCCACACAGTGGTGAGGACTCATTCGGGGCAAGATTTCTAGATTGCGTACTAGGGAATTTCCTACACCAACATGTAATGGAACCAACGAGGGCCAGGGGTGGGGATGAGCCATCACTACTTGATCTAGTATTCACAGATAATGTGTTGGATATTGAAAAAATTGAGTATGAACTACCAATTGGAAAGAGTGACCACTGTGTGTTGTTGATGGAGTTTATCATTGAAGATATTCTGCCTGAGAGTAGAGGCACTGAGGACATGAGGAGGAACTATCCGAAAGGAGATTACATCAAAATGAAGGAGCTTTTTGCAGTTATTGACTGGTGAACCTTATTTTACAACAAATCTGTACAAGAAATGTATGACATCTTTTGTGAGAAATATGGGAAGATAGTAGATTGCTGCATACCTGTCGCCAAAGTAGGTGTCATTCATGCCAGCGAAAAATGATTCGATAATGGGTGTAAAAGAGCTAAGGAGTGGAAAGACAAATGCTGGAAAAGGTATAGGAGGAAAAAAAACATAAATGCCTGGCAAACCTACAAAAGAGCAAGAAATGACTACCTAAGTAAAAGGAGAGAGGCAAAGAGAGACAATAAGAGGGACATCACCAGGAAGGCTAAAGAAAATCCCAAGCTTTTCCACAGCTTTATCAGAGGGAAACTGAAGGCAAAAGAACAGGTTTTAAGGCTAAAGAGAGAGGATGGAAGCATCACTGAGACGGATGAAGAGATCTGCAAAGAATTGAACAAGGAATTTCAGTCAGTATTTACACTAGAAAATACCCCACCCCCTCAGATTGCAGAGATAGAAGCTCAATAGCCGGTATTAGAGAACATCAACCTTACAGCCACAGAGGTATGCAAAGCACTGATGGATTTAGATGTTCATAAAGCTACAGGTCCTGATGACATATCCCCTCATGTGCTTAAAAAATGCGCAAAATCAATATCAATGGCACTAAGTATCATATTTAAAAAGTCACTGGAGTCAGGGGAGATTCCAAGACGCTGGAAACAAGCAAATGTGATACCTATCTTCAAAATGGGAAGGAGGGATACGGCCCTGAACCATAGAGCAGTTTCCTTGACCAGCATAGTTTGCAAAGTTATGGAGAAACTACTAAGGAAACATATCTCTCTTCACTTGGAAGCCTTCAACTTTTTGTCAGTGAGGCAACATGGCTTCAGAGAAGGTAGATCAACAGTAACAAACTTATTAGAATTTTATGATGAGGTAAGCCGAATCTTGCAGGAAAGAGAGGGCTGGGCAGATTGCATATTCCTAGACTTCCAGAAAGCGTTTGACACTGTTCCACATGGGAGACTTATTAGGAAGCTGCAATCAATGGCTAGAATAGGTGGAAATGTTTTGGAATGGATAAAAACTTACTTAGAAGGAAGGGAACAGAGGATTAGAGTAAGACACTCAGTGTCTGAATGGAGAAGAGTTAGTAGTGGAGTTCCACAGGGTTCAGTTTTAGGGCCACTTTTGTTCCTTGTATATGTAAATGACCTACCAGAGTCTGTACATTCATTCATGAATATGTTTGCAGATGATGCAAAGATTGTGAAGAAAGTAAAAAACGAGAACAATGGTAGAGAACTTCAGGAGGACCTAAATAATCTGCATGAGTGGTCAGAAAAGTGGCTAATGAAATTCAGTACTTCAAAATGTAAGGTAATGAGAATGGGAACAAGTGCAAGAAGGCCCAAACTTGACTACTCGGTGGCTAGAGTACAACTCCAAGAGACAGAAAATGAGAGAGATCTAGGAGTAAACATACTGGCAGATTTGTCTCCAGAAATACATATACATGGCATAGTAAGGGCAGCATATGCATTCTTATCAAATGTAAGGGTAGCTTTCAGGCACATGGACAAGGAAATGTTCAGAAATATTTATGTAACCTATGTGAGGCCAAAACTCGAATATGCAGATCCCTTTTGGAATCCGCACTTGAAAAAGCACTTAGCTAAGCTTGAAAAAGTTCAAAGACATGCCACGAAACTGGTGCCAGAAATACGCAATCTCAGATATGATGAGAGGCTGAGGGAATTAGACTTACCATCACTCGAAGCTGGAAGATTGAGGGGGAATATGGTGACAGTCTTTAAATTCCTTCATGGTTATGATCGAGTGGATAGGGATCGATATTTTGATATGATTGGCTCTAGAACTAGAGGTCATAGTTTGAAGCTTCGTAAGAAAACTTCTTTGCAGGATGTAAGGAAATACTTTTTCAGTGTAACAGTAGTTGATAATTGGAATTCGCTAAGCGAGGAGGTAGTTAATGCTATCTCAATCCATAGTTTTAAGGACAGGTATGATAAGTATCACTAAGGAGACAGGAGGATACGAGCTTTGGGCTCTTTCCCGTAAACACAATTAGGTAATCACAATTAGGTAATCACTCAAGAAAGATGACTCAGTAAGACGTAAGCCTCAGCAGTTTAGAGGCAAGGGCCATTACTCTGCTCCATCTTCCCAGGGTTTTCAGCCAAACTCTAAGAGCCACCACACTTCCTCACAAAACAGCAACCCGCATAGCCGTCCGGCCACTCACTTGGCCCATGCTGTAGAAACAAGGCCAGAAAGGGCCACTGAGAGTAACGCCAAGGAACCTCTGTACAAACTTGCCAATGTGGAATTCACCGAACATGATAATCCGGAGATGATCCCAAAATGCCTAGGAACTATAAATGGTGTGGAAGCTGAGATAGCCCTCGACACAGGGGCCAATGGCATATTTGTTGACATGAGATTCGTCAGGGATGAAGATTTAACCGGCAAAGTCGTTCATGTGCGGGTTGCTGAAGGAGCACCCCAAATACGATGCTGTTGTGTCATTGACCTGCATTGCAAATACTACAAGGGAAAAGCCCCAGCTGTGGCATTGATTGGGCTTATGTACCCTGTCTTGCTGGGTTGTGTACTGAATCTAGCTCATATCTTCCAGGCTGACCTCTACGATGAAAGCATTTCTCACTGGAAAATCCCTAAGGCGAAGTCACAACAAGCCATTTCAGCAGCAACTCCTGGCTCCGATGCCAAGAATTTAGACGATTCTCCGACTGACTCCGTTGAGTCTGCCACAGTTGGTACAAGTAATGTGGAACGCGGAAAGCTTTCCCCTCCTTTACCAGATGATGCACCTCTAGAACCAATGAAGTCCCGTCCAGACTTTGCCAAACTGCAGCAAGACTGGCCCAGCCTCAAACGCTGGATGCAACAGGCCACCGAGGGAAGAACCTTCACGGTGAGATGAGGAGGCCAGATCACTTATGCCCTCGAAGATGGAGTACTTTGTAGGCATGTGACTAAAGATGGCCACACCTTTGAACACTTGGTGGTGCCCACTTTATTGTGCCGCCAGGCTATGTATGTGGAGCACCATTTACCTCTGAGTAGACAGAGAGGCAAAGCAAAAACTGGCACATCCTTCAGAAGGCTTTTACATGGAAAAACATGTACGCCGAGGTAGACAGATACGTGGGCTCCTGCCCTGTCTGTCAATCCACCTCTACGGCACCTGTACCAAAAGTTCCCATGGGGATAACTAAGCTCTCAACGGAGCCATTATCCAAGGTCGCTATTGACATATTAGGTCCTGTTACTCCAGCTTCATCCACAAGGAAACAGTTCCTCCTGGTACGTCGACCTAGCAATAAGGTACCCAGATGCAGTGCCGCTGTCTTATATCACGACCGAGGCAGTCGCTCATGCCCTATTTGAAATCTGCTCCAGGGTTGGCTTTCCTGAGCAGGTCACTTCTGACAATGGAAGTCCGTTTACAAGTAGGCACTTTGAGGCTTTCTGTAACCTTTTAGAAATGAAGCACATCTGTACGAGCGTCTATCATGCCAAATCAAATGGAACATGTGAACACTATAACGGGACATTGAAGCGATATTTGCGCAAGCTATCTATTCTATCTACCTTGGCTGTTTCCCCCTTTAATTGGGGGGTAGCTGACATCAAATAAAGAAAAAAATAAGGGGATTACTTTGCTCTATGGGCAATGACGAGGGAGCTAGCGACTGTTCAGATAGCACTGCTGGAGTGCCACAGCCCATCCACCCGGCTCTTCCACAACCTGTGTTGCTTCACAACTGCCAACTCCTCCTACTGCCCCTACCACAGGGCTACCTCTGTAAGATGCTGCCCCGTGGTAACAGCAGATGCCCATCAGAGGTGCATCACAATTGCTCACCACTCATTCCTATTCCTAGCACACTCGCTTGCTTCCATCATATCCATCCTCCTATCATTCAGGGCTCTCCTTACTCCATCCATCCATCCAAACCTAGGCCTCCCTCTAGCATTTCTCCCATCAACTCTCGCATTCATCACCTTTTTCAGCACTCTTTCTTCATCCATCCTTTCCACTTGGCCAAACCATCTCAGAACATTCATATCTACTCTGCCTGCAATTTTTCTCCTCACACCCGTTCTTGCTCTCACCACTTCATTCCTAACCCTATCCAACCGAGATACACCAATCATACTCCTCAGGCATTTCATCTCTAACACATTTAGCTAGTGATAGATATACCTAGGCAGTGGGACAAGTACGGCCCTGCTGCACTTTTCTCCTTCAGAGACACGCCTCATGACACTACTGGATACTCGCCTTTCGAGCTGATTTATGGTCATAAGGTCAGAGGCCCAGTGGAATTCTTGGCAGAATGTTGGGATTTGCCTACCATCGAAGATGACGATAGGGACGTCCATGAGTATATTTTGAAGTTTTCGTCCCATCTCAAAAAGGCTTGGAAAACTGCACAATTAGCCATTAAGGGTCACCAGCAGACTGCCTTGACAAGCGTGCCCGGCGTCGTGCCCTGACACCCCGAGATCGAGCTCTTTTTTTTCTTCCAACAGATACTCGCAAGCTAATGCTACGCTGGAAAGGACCATACACTGTGGTATACTGGGTGACCCCTGACAATTACGTGTTAAATGCTGATGGCAATAACCGGGAATACCACATTAACCAGCTGAAGCTGTATTGTGAGGTCCCGGACGCCCACAGGGATCTTGCGCTGGCACTCTCAGCAACCCCTATAGATGCCCACAACATCAACAGAACCTCCGAGGCTGCAGCAACACAGGTGCTCTATTATAGCTACCTCTTACTTCCTATATTGGAATACTCCACCTTGCAGTGGAGACAGACTTAAGGGAGTGGAGTTTTTCGGAAGAAGCCCCTCTGGCCGCAGCCACTGCCCTCGCAATTGAAGACATAAGCTTAGCTTTTGATGATGGTAAGGATCCTGCCATTCCCACACACTGAAAGGAAAGTGTGAGTACTTGCATTATTAACTCCAAACTGCAACCGAGTCAACGGAAACAGCTGAACAAGCTATTAGAGGACTACAAGAACATCTTCAACGACCTCCCAGGCATTACCGCTGCCCTTGAGCATCATGTCAGATTGACTGACCCAGAGCCATTTCGGCATTCCTATGGCCTTTCCCACCAGCTGCCCGTACGGCTGAAGGAAGATCTTGACACTTGTGTCTGCCTCGGAATAGTTGAAAAGAGCATTTCACCTTGGTGTTTGCCGTTACTGGCAGTGTGTAAGCGAGATGGCAGTCACAGGTTCTGCCCTGACTGTCGTAAGCTTAACTCCCGTACCATCTTTGCTGGAGAGCCCATTGCTGACGCCGAGCATATTTCTCGTTGCTCTCCCGAGCCCATTACCTTTCCAAATTGGATCTGGCCAGTGGATTTTGGCAAGTCCCGCTAAGCGAGACTACTAAGCCTCTAACAGCCTTTTCCACAAGATATGGTCTATAGCATTTCAGGGTCATGCCTCTTGGTATGCTGAATGCCCCTGGCTGCTTCAGGACACTCATGAAGATTGTACTACAGGACCTCGTCAATATTTCATGCTTTATAGACGATATCCTTGTGCATTCTCAGGACTGGTCATCGCAACTCGAGACTTTTCACAGAGTTCTCACTCATCTGAACCAGTATGGACTTCATTTAAAGCCTACCAAATGTGAGATTGGTTGCACACAATTGCAGTATCTCAACCACTTGATCGGAGATGGAGTTATGTCCCCTTTACATGACAGGGTACAAGCTATTAAGGCTATGGAGAAACCTGCTACTGTCACTCAACTGAGATCATTCCTAGGTAGTGTCAGCTATTACCAATGGTTCATTTCACACTTTAATACTATCTCTTCCCCTTTGCAGCAAATGACCTCCTCAAAGCAAAGTAAAACCTCCCCTGTCCAATGGACAAATGAAGTGGAGAGAGCATTTTTCAAGCTTTGAGAGGCATTGGCGGTTGAGCCAATATTACAACTGGTAAACCCTGACTTTCCATTTATATTGCAGACCGACGCCTCAGACGAAGGCCTGGGTGCCGTGCTCTTTCAAGCCCAATCAGACAACTCAGCAGAAGTAGCTCCAGTGCGATATGCAAGTCACACGCTTCGCCCTGCAGAGCGAAATTACTCCACCGTGGCCATAATGAAATTTGAAGTCCATCTGTATGGCCAACATTTTACACTGAGAACCGACCTCCATCCTCTCCTATATTAACAGACTGCAGATAAGCTGAATCCTCGCCTGAAAAGGTGGGTACTTTACCTGAATCTTTTCAAATTCACTGCCCAACATGTTGATGGAAAGGACAATGACCTCGCTGATCTACTAAGTCGACGGTCGTTACCCTCAAATGAGGAAGCTGGCGCTGTTAGCCTCAATTTGACTAGTCAGTAAAGATTACTTCTCTGATTTGTTGTTTATTTTTTATGTTTATCTTTTATGTCTTTAATACTGTACTGTACTTGTTTATTTTAGCGTACAAACGTTATTCCTAATGGAAGATGAAAAAGATGAATATTTCTATGATCATAGTTTTATATTTCCTTTGTGGGACTCTGAAAGCCAGAACATGGCAGAAACTTTTTAGATCAGTGTTGAATAACTGAAACTGTTTTAAATCCAGTCGCCAATGTTAATGACGACTTGGTTAAAATTTTCCATTTGCGTATGCTGTATTTTTTTTATATTATTTTATTGCCTTATTGCATGTGAAGAATTCTTAAACTTAAATATTGATATTCACTGATATCCAATTGTATTTTTTTCTTGAAATTTAAATTTCATCACATTCCTTTTATGTTTTGCATGTCATTTAATGTTTTGTTTATAAGAATTGTTCACTTTTCCTAATAGTATGATATGTTCCAGTGGTGGATCCCATTCATATTATTTATTTGTTCTTTTCCATGAGAAGGATATCTCATCCCTCATAATAACACTGAAGTCACCATAACTTCTTTTGTTCTTTGTTTGCCTTCTGTAGTAGAATTTTGCTAATTCAATATTCTCTAGAAGGAACCTTTGTGACAGAGTGTTTTGCTCAAAGTCACCAGAGGCTGTTAGATGTCTTATTAGTTAATTTAGTAACTAAACTGTCATTTTTCTAACTAAAAATAATTCCCACTCCTTGCCTTTTGCAGATTATGATTATTTGCAATTCATATTTTAGCTTATAGCTAATTTTAAATATATCTTATATAATATTCTTGTACGTGTAGAAAGCATGATCCCGATATAGAGGCTGCCTCAAGCATGATCCCAATATAAAGGCTACCCCCTATTTCTGTTTCCTACCATTCCCTTTCTTTAGCAAGCCTATTAGATACGTTTTCTTTACAATTTTCTTATGATAAAATAACTCTTGCTAATAAATTTTTTATATTATAAAAATTGTTCTTGCTGATAATTTTGTTATAAATTTGACCTTGCTGTTATGTCATTAGCCTGTCTAGATACATTTCAGTAGCTTCTTTATTATTTGAATAGTTAAGTTCTGCCTCCTACAACGCACAGAACGTTCTAGAGATTGTTTACCAGTGACCTAATTTTCCATTATTATTCTCATTTTATTTTATTTGCTTCCACTTGTTGCACCTAAAATGCTGTCTTTCCTTTGCATCTCTGCCATACTTGCCAAACAGGGACCACCATTAAAGTAGTCCTGAAATGATATAAGAGCCAGTTAATGCTCTGGAAATATATCCTACATATGACGTCACAAGGAGGGACATTGAAGGGTCCTCATTTGGCAGCCAAACATCCCAGAGACAAGATCTTGCCTCAGCAGTCAAGCTTATTTCAAACCTTATTTACGTGGCATCTTCACAGGAATTCATCTGGCACAAACAAGGTGAGGGATAGTGTATGGTAAAGCTCGTTGGTCTGGCAAATTTGGATTCCGAGAATTAGTTACATTCGTTACTGGTCTCAGTCTGGTTCCAGCTACGGTAGTGATAGTACCTACCTAAGTATCTCTGTTATCTTTTCTTCCTCTCTCACGAGAGTCAGAGAAAGAAACAATGATTGTTTTTGTTTTGTTTTGTTTTCCCGTTTTTGTTTTAGTGAAAACAAGTGACTGTGTGTGTTCTATAACCCCAAATATTTCTGCCTTCTCTTCCCTCTCTTTTATAAGAGTTGGGAAGAAAAAGGGAAATAGAAAGTGTTCAAGTTTCTATTCTGTTTTTATCTCTTTTGCGATAGGTAATTGAAGCCTCTTCCTACCAGTGAAGTGAATTTCCCCTCCTACACTACTTCTCTGATCTGAGGTGGAAGTTTCTACAAGGAAAAAAAAAAGAACCTAAGTATCTCTGTTTTCTTTTCTTCCTCTCTCACGAGAGCCAAAGAGAGAAACAAAAAGATTGCCTTGTTTTGTTTTGTGTTTTGTGCTTTTGTATTGTTTTGGTTTAGTTGAACACACATTATTGTGTGTTCCATAATTCTATAGATAGTGTTCAAATTTTAATTTTGCATTTATATTGTTTGCTTTTTCCTCTCTTAAGAGAGCTGGGAAGAGAAATAAAAAGACCACTTGGTGCTGAGCATACTTTGTGGTGTGTCTCATAACCGAGGTGATCCATTGCATATTTTCTGTTTGCACTTCCCTCTCTCACGAGGGTTGAGAAGAAAGATATAAGACTGTTTTAGTGATAAAGTGTTGTAGTGTTCCAATTAACTGAAGTGATCCAGCCACAAGGCCCCTATATTTTATTAAACAAAACTGACAAACAGTGCAAGTGATATAATATACTAAGTGAAATCTGTGGATATCCATGACCAGTTGTTAGTCATGGCCTCTACCGCTTCTCCTGCTCCCCCCCAGAGGTGGGAATGGAACTCGACCCCCCTCAAGTGGGGCAGACGGTTGTGGGAAAGAAGAGGCCAAGGACGGCCTCTGGCAGCAGCCAGGAGAGTGCTGCTGCCACAGTTCCTCCCCCAGCCCCGAAAACCGATAGAGAGCCCATATCAAAGTTTAAAGTCCAGACTCCTTCCATTAAAGAGGCATATCATCTAATTAGAGAGTTGGAAGACCAACTCACCGAGTTTGGCTGCAAAATTGAACCTAATGTACAGGGTGAATTTATCATCTACCCATCCTCAGTAGAAGCTGCAGAGAAGATCCGCAGCCTCAATTCACCTCACTTGGCAGAGATGAACCCTGCCCAAAAAAATAAGGTAATATATCCTCATTGGCTTCCCTGTTGCTTGGTCAGTTGACCTGCTAACCAAGCAAATGTATATTACTGCTGCCTCACGTTGCTCCTCCAAAATAGAGGGCCAAACCGCCCCCTCAAATCAAGTTCTGGTCCACATCTGTGGTCCACTCCCTTTGCAAGTAAACCTCGGCATCTGGGGCAAATTCAACATAAGAGACTACACTCCTGAACCAGAGATGTTTCCAGTGTCAAAGATTTAGGCACCATAGAAATACTTGCCATCTCCTAGAGAGATGTGCAATCTGCATTGGGAGACATTCCACTGACCGCTGCCTCAACAATTTCAAGGTCAATGAAGCAACAGTTGCCAAGTGCCCAAACTGTAAGGGAAACCATCACGCATGGAACAACCGCTGCCCAGAAAGGCTGAAGAGGATTCCTCAAAGAGTCCCTCCCTCTGCCCCTGCCACCAATCACACCACCTCCAACTTCACCCCAGCTCCTCCCCCCACTTCCAATCCTTGGCAAAGGCCCCTTCCTGCCCCACTCAGACCTAACCTCAACACCCAAAACTCACCACATAACACCAACCCAGCTCCTAAAACACAGATCACACCTCCTACAGTTTCCACCCCTACACCAACTCCATCCACCCCATCACACAACACTCACACTCCTACAATCCCCCCAAACAACACTCACACTCCCACCATCCCCTCATGCAACACTCACACCAACACCTCCACCCCATGCAACACTCAAACACACAATACAGTCACATGCAACACTCAGACCAAACGCACACACGCTCGCCACACCAGGTCCCGGGACCCTAGGCTTAAATCCCATACCTCCGCACCTCAACAGCCTATCCAGACACCTTCCTCTGCCTCCTCTTCCCAACAACAAACCCTCTTCACAGTAAATGAGCTCACCAACATTCTTATTCAAGCCATACAGGCAGCCGTCCGACTCCTCGACACCGAAGCCTCTCCTCAAGCTGCCTACAATCAAGTCATCGAAGTAGCCCATTCTGTCGTTGCCCAAGCCCTCGTCTCCAGAACCAACCACCAGCCTCAACAAACCACCACTCCTATCATCTCCACCTCCTTAAATCATCAAGATGTATAATCTCGGGATCCTACACTGGAAAGCCCAGGGTCTCAGACACAAGGTACAACATCTTGAAGGCATTGCCAAGGCTGACAACATAGATGTCATCATGGTTCAAGAAACCCTGTGCACAGAGCAAAACACTCAAAAAATCTCAGGATACAAAGGATTCTACCAGCACTGGTCTCCAGGGGAGAACAGAGGCAGAGCCACCTTCATCAGGAAAAACCTGTTAGCCTAGGAAATAACCTGACCAGTCTACTGCGGCAAAGATGTCCACGTCCTCGCTGTTAACATCAAACTTCAGGGCAGCTGTATAGATCTGTACAACATTTACAGACAACACGATGGTGGCTTAGACCTGACTACCCTCCTGGGCTAGCCAGTCATCGTGACTTGGTAATAGGAGGCGACTTCAACGCACACCATCCAAGATTCAGGTATGAGCGCCCCTGTGCTGCAGACAGACACATCAGAAGCCTGCCGGACGACCAAGAAGACGTCTCCCTTTTCAACATTCATTAGCCAACTCATGACAGAAGTGGAATACTGGACCTCACCTTTGTCTCCAACTCCCTAAGGCAAGATGCCGCATGGAGAGTTCTTCCCCTGGCCACAAGTGAACACTACGAGATCCATCTAACGCTGCTAATTCCTGAAATCTTCAAAATCCCTGCTCTTTTCCCTTGATGGAATTTCAAGAAGGCCGACTGGGGCCAATTCCAGGAGCACCTCAACAATTGGTTTTCAGCCTACACACCATCCGAAGACATCGACTAAGCAGAGACCCAGCTAGTCAATGCCCTGCAAGCTACAGCAAATTCCTCCATCCCCCTCTGTAAACCACAACACACCACTCATCGGGACAGGTGGTACTACTGTGATAGAGTTAAAGAACTCAATCACCGGCTCAACGTCATCCGGAAAATGCACAGGAAACATCACACTGAAGACTCCTACCGCACTCTCCAGGCAGTCAAAGAACATGTCCATGAGATAAATGCGACATCAGGAGGAAAAAATGGCTAGAGTGGTGTTCCACCCTAGATGCTCACACCTCTGTTGGCCAGATGTGGAGGAGTATTAACTCCTTTGCTAAAGGTAAACTTCCTAAAATCATTCCCCACAGGGATCCTAGCAGGGCAGCAGAACTCTCCATCAAATTTGCAGATAGAGCAAGCTCCAACCAGCACCCCATCGGTCACCAGAACAACTCTTCAGGACCTCACCACGGCAAGATGGGAAGAAATAGAAGAGGCCATCAACACTGAAGACGAAACAGATGCCCCATTTTCTCTGACTGAGCTACTAAGAGTAAGCAAAAGCTCTAAGAACACAGCCCCAGGTGCTGATAGAATCACATATACAATGACTCAAAATATGGGGCGCCAAGGGGAGCTTGCTCTGCTCTCTCTGATCAATTCAACATATGCACGAAGAATCAGACCACCTCGTGGAACAGAGCAGACATTCATTCCATCCCAAAACCACAGGACCCTGACAACTCTCGCCCCATCTCCCTCCTAAGCTGCCTGAGCAAGAGTCTGCTGGAAATGCCCACCCTTCCCAGAAATTTTGTTTGCCTACTAGCCTGGCTTAGGCACCTCACAACAGCCATGGATACATCGTTTTACTAGACCTAGAGAAAGCCTTTGAACTAGCCAATGTACCAACGATACTCTCAGCTCTCATTGCAAAGCAGATCAAAGGTAACCTTCTCTCATGGATCAAGCAGAGTCTACAAAACCGTAGTGCACATGTCAAAGTAGATGGGCACTACTCAAAAACCACGAAAATGGGACCCCCCAAGGTGGAATCCTTAGCCCCTTTCTTTTAATTGTCTCATGGAAAAACTCATGGACATTGCACTACCAAATGGAGCCAAACTCTTCAATTATGCGGATGACTTTGCCCTTGTCACTATAGGTGACAGAAGCTCTAACAAGACACAGCGCTGCCTCACCAAGATTCACCAACCCTCCACCTCCCTTGGAGCTAAAATCAATGCCCGCAAAACCAAGGCCCTTCCCATCCACCAGTGGAGACCAGACACTAATCTGGTCATAAGTAATGAGCCTGTGGACTGGGTTACCAATCACCAATTCCTGGGTGTAATCATCAACGGCAAACTAACCTTTGGACCAGAAATTCAACACTTGTGTGACAAATGCAGCCAGCGACAAGCAATCCTTCGTTGGATGTCGGGTCTCTACGATGGTGCATCATTTAATGTCCTCAAAAGCTTCTATGTACAAGCCATACACAGTCTCATAGACTATGCTTGTCCCACACTCTGGCTACTAAAAGACAAACAGTGGGACAGGATAGAAGTCATTCAAAACAATGCCATACATACCATGCTAGGAGCCCCAATGTGGACCAAGAGAGAAAACATCCAAATGGAATCGGGACTCATGCCACTCAAACTCAGAGCTCAGCAAAGACTGACCCTATTTGTGGCCAAAACCACCACTGCCCAACATAAATGCCTTGCTGGCACAAATCTCCATCTAGCCCTCAATCGCCACCCCGACCACGATCCTAGAACCTGGGCAGCCAAGGTCTGCGCTAGCCTGCAAGCACTGCCAGTCAGGGAGAACATCCTAGCCAAGATACAGGACACTCCGCTTCCTGAATACCGATGCCCACAACCATGGAATGACCAATCACTCGACATAAAGATTGAGCTCCCTGACAACCCCAAAAGCTTGGTAAACCCGCTTGTCCTTAAAAACATATACAAGGACAAACTTCAGAGCTGGAGCAGCCCGAACTCTCAAGTCTTCTACACTGACGGTTCAGTAAATCAAGAAACTGGAGTCTCAGCCACAGCTTTCACCACTGGAAACCACGTCCTATCCTGGAGACTGTCAAACTCCTGCTCATTGCTCCAGACTGAGATAGTTGCCATAGCCAACGCCCTCGACTTCTTCATCAAGCAAGGAGCTGACCATGCCCTAATTCTCTCTGACTCTAAAGGCACCTTACAGGCCATCAAGAAGCCACTCCTCAGAGACAATGTACGTATCATCACCGCCATCTTCAGTCACTACCACAGGACAACCAGCCATCACTCTTGCCTGGATTCCCAGCCACGTCAGCATCAAGGGAAATGAGGAAGCCGAGCAAGCCGCCAAACAAGCCACTCTTACAGCAGAAATCCAAATATCTCTGCCTCCTGGGATTCAAGTGATAAAAACAAAGCCACCAAGTCACTCCTTTACATCTTAATAACTAAAAACAACCTGTGCAGAGACATTGGCTCCCCCTCCACCTGGTGATACAAAGCCACCACTGATCTTCAGCAAATTACCCTGCCTAAGAACCTTCGACGAAGCACGGTGGTCAATGTGTATCGTCTGAGACTCGGGTACAGGTGGACCTAGCGAATAGTGGATGATATCATCAGGGAATGTGTTGGGGTTTAGGATGGTGGAGTGTTGATAAGATTCTGTTTTACTAAGAGGACTCAAAGTACCGAGCTCGGTTAAGAGCTCACAAACAGACAGGACAGATATTTGTACTTGAACACCCCATCTCTATTACCATTAGTCTGTTAAATGAAACTCAGAATTCAACTTTCTTTTAATTTTGGAAATGCAATGACATTAAAAGAATTGAATTAAATTTCTCAAATTAAATTTTATGAAATGCTGCCTCAAATCCCGGAGGTGGTGAGCACGATTTCTTTTCCCGGCACCACGGACGTATGCCAAGACTTTGGCCTCAACTCGATGATTACCTCTGTAACACAAGCAGAGTAGAATACAGGACACTGCAATTTTAGAAACAGAAGCGACACACTGTTTATAATGGGAAACTGAAAGCATGAGCACACATATAATGAGTTTCCAATGTCATTCTACTGGATAAAAATATATTGGTTATTCACAGCTAACCAGAAATATTTATGCTACCAAAATAGCATACAAAACCATTAATTCTTTGCTGGTATAAAATGAAAACAATTTATTCACAATAAATGAAGAATAAGCAAGACAAATACGGTACTGTATGTATTCCTTAAATTGTGGGCAACCACAAAAGTTGCAATGCTTATTACTGATTTGCAATTAATATGGTAAAACACTCTATTTACGATAAAGGAAGAATCTACGAAATAAATACAGTATTCATTCACTTTTGGTTATCATAAACTGTTTGCAATGAAAAAAGGGGGTGGCAAAACCACCTTTTGAAGTATTTGCAACTTATAACTCAAAACACTTCATCCCCAACATATGAAGAATTAGCAGGATAAATACAGTATGCGTTCATTAGATTGTGGTTAACAGGAAATATTTGTAAAGCCAACAGGGTAAAATTACCTTTTAATTATTTGCAGTTTAACACGTTAGTTAAATGATTAATTATTTGCAATATATATAGCAAATAGCTTTATTCACGAGTTTTTGACGTAAAACACTTTATCTACGATGATAGAAAGGGCTGAAATGAAATTAGAATTTGTTAGGAGAAGGGTGTGACAGAATGTTTCGCTCAAAGTCACCAGTGGCTGTTAGATGCCTTATTAATTAATTTAGTAACTTAACTGTCATTTTTCTAACAAAATAAATAATTCCCACTTCTTGACTTTTGCAGATTATAATTATTTGCAATTTATATTTTAACTTATAGCTAATTTTAAATATACCTTATCTACTCTTCTTGTACGTGTAGAAGTATAGTCTCGATATAAAGGCTGCTCCTACTTCTCAACCTCTTCTGTGAACTCACCAGATACGTTTTGTTTACAATCTTCTTATTATAAAAATTGTTCTTGCTGATAATTTTGTTATAAATTTGATCTTGCTGTTATCTCATTAGCCTGTCTAGATATATATCAGTAGCTTCTTTATTATTTCAGTACTTAAACTCCATCTCCTACGAGCAAAGAATGTTCTAGAGATTGTTTACCAATAACCTAACTTTCCATTATTATTCTCGTTTTATTTTATTTGCTTCCACTTGTTGCACCTAAAATACTGTGTCTCCCTTGTATCTCTGCTATAATTGCCTGCCAGGGACCACCACTAAAGTAGTCCTTAAATGATATCAGAGCCAGTTACTGTTCTAGAAATATATCCTGCAGATGACGTCACCAGGAGGGACAATGAAGCGTCCTCATTTGGCGCCCAAACACCGCAGAGGCAACATCTCGCCTGAGCAGTCTAAGTTTATTTCAAACCTTATTTACGTAGCATCTTCACAGGAACTCATCAGGCACAACAAGGTGAGGGATAGTGTATGGTAAAGCTCGTGCGTCAAGCAAATTGGTTATTCGAGAATTAGGTACATTCGTTACTGGCTAAATCTTATGAAATTTTTCTCAGATTCCATTCCCATACAAACGAAATTTTGTAGATAACCTAACTGGAATCTCACTTGCCAAAGTTAATTCCTTAACCTGGAAATTACAGCTGATATACATTGCTAAGAAGTTTCTTTTCAATGAATGTGATAAACGAATATCTCACCCTCTGATGACTGGTTATGAGCCCGTAAAAATTTATTCCCTTTCCTAATAAATTCTAATTTCATTTCACCTCTTTTTATCATCGTAAATAAAGTGTTTTACGTCAAAAACTCGTCAATAAAGCTATTTGCTATATAAATTGCAAATAATTAATCATTTAGCTAAAGTGTTTTATGCTAAAAACTGCAAATAATTAAAAGGTAATTTTACCCTCTTGGCTTTGCAAACATTTCTTGTTAACCACAATCTAATGAACGCATACTGTATTTATCTTGCTAATTCTTCATATGTTGGGGATAAAGTGTTCTGAGTTATAAGTTGCAAATACTTCAAAAGGTGGTTTTGCACCCTCTTTTTCATTGCAAACAGTTCTTCATAGCCAAAAGTGAATGAATACTGTATTTATCTCGTAGATTCTTCCTTTACCATAAATAGAGTGTTTTACCATATTAATTGCAAATCAGTAATAAGCATTGCAACTTTTGTGGTTGCCCACAATTTAAGGAATACATACAGTACTGTATTTGTCTTGCTTATTCTTCATTTATTGTGAATAAATAGTTTTCCTTCAATACCAGTAAAGAATTAATGGTTTTGTATGCTATTATGGTAGCATAAATATTTCTGGTTAGCTGTGACTAACCAATATATTTTCATTCTGTAGAATAATATTAGAAACTCATTATATGTGTGCTCATGCTTTCAGTTTCCCATTATTAACAGTGTGTCATTTCTGAGAAATTTAATTAAATTCTTTTAATGTCATTGCATTTTCAAAATTAAAAGAAAGTTTAATTCTGAGTTTCATTTAACCGAGATATGGCATAACGCATGGGGTGTTCAAATACAAATATCTGTCCTGTCTGTTTGTTGAGCTCTTAACCGAGCTCAGTAATTTGAGTCCCCTTAGTAAAACAGAATCTTATCAACACACTACCATCCCAATCCAACAAGATTGGCGCCCAAACAGGGACCCGAATAGACAGAAAGATTTTGATAAATTTATTTTTTTTTTGCTTTTTAACATTGCACATGAACCCCAATTACCATTGGCTCGATTATTGATATGAATGAATCTTAGGCTGCACATGAAAATTTTCGTGCTAGAGACGTTGCGGATCAGAAATTTTTTTTCTATTTTCAATGTTAATTACGGTAACTAATATTTTCTTGTTTCCCATGTGGTAAACAATATTTCAAGAAATCTACATAAGATTATGTGGTAACAGAAATAAGAAATTTTGCATGACGAGAAGGCGTGTTATTTAAAATTTCATTTATTTGCGTGATAAGATTGAGTTTAAAAGCATTCGTGTTTTAAATATCCGTTAAAGGGTGATACTTGTTAAGAATTGTTTATATATTCTTGGGATTTAGGAATTGGGAGTAAGCATATTCAAGTACTTTGCCTATAATTGTGTTTTATATTCAAGCATTGCCTGCTCATAGATTGGGAAGAAAAACTTTGGTGTCATTTTTCAGGCCTACGCTAAGCCTTTCATGTGTCTGACTTGTCACTTGAAAATAAATTTTCTCATTACTAGTAGACATGTGTAATCTGGCTGCCTAGTAAACCGTTAGCTTATCGTTGGTGTATTCTGCATAGAATCTGTGCCCTTTTTGGCAACACTCCAGAATTTTACTTACGACATTTTATTAGTGGGTACTGCCATATACGCGCTCATAAGCAGGCACGACCGCTATACTGTATTTGTTTGTATTACTTACGACATTTTATTTGTGTGTACTGCCATATACGCGCTCATGCGCAAGCACGACCGCTATACTGTACTTGTTTGTACTCTCTGCACTGGGTGCTAGTCGGTAAAATTCATTGTTGGTTATTCCTTTCATTTGCACCATAACCACAGGTACTGCCATGTATTGCTGTTAAGCAGGCACGACTGTCATTCTGTATTACGTGTTTCATGCACAGTTTTGCAACATTTTGTTGCTGTTGCACTTGATTGTGTTGCTCATTCCTTTCATTTGCACCATAACCGCAGGTACTGCTACGTATTCCTGTTAAGCAGGCACGACTGCCATTCTGTATTACCAGTATTTCATGCACTGTTTTGCAACATATTGCTGCTGTTGCACTTGATTGCATTTTGAGTCACTTTTATGGTGAGGTTTTGAGATCATTTTTACGTTTAAGTTTGAACTGTGGTGTTGAATTTTTTTGTCTTCTTGGTGTTGTGTGGTTCTTTAATTTTTTTTCTACGATTGTAGAGATTTTTTTTTTTTTTTGTGGTTGTTTTGGCACTTCGTAATTGACTGTTTAGGAAACCACCATGGAAACCAGGCGGTAACAAGAAACAAACATGGAAACCATCAAAACATTCGATGAGGAGCGTTACCTGGACATGATGATTGCTATGGGTGAGAGATGCGGTTTTTCCCCAAGACAGAAGCTCTTCAAATGGACTCATGAGAAGATGGTTGAACGCCGAGATAAGCTGGAGAAGAGAGCAAGTGATGAGGCACAAGCACAACGTGAACATGAGCTTGCGCTTGCTCAGCTTCAAGCGGGAATCCCAGACAGTAGTCCTTTATCCGGAAATAGAGATTACAGGAACGGGAAGCACAAGAGCCCCTCGCAGAACTTCAATCGTCTAGCTCATCCTCCTCACACTCCAAAGCCTTATTACGGCCATGCACCCACACTCAAGAAGGATGACCCAGCAAGTCCTAAGCCTCAGCAGTTCAGAGGCAAAGGCCATTACTCTGCTCCACCTTCCCAGGGTTTTCAGCCAAACTCTAAGAGCCACCACGCTCCCTCACACAGCGGCGGCCTGCATTGCCGTCTAGCCACGCACTTGGCCCATACTATTGAAACAGGGCCAGAAAGGGCCACTGAGGATAACACCGAGGAACCACCACACAAGCTTGCCAATGTGGAATTCCTCGAACATGATGATCTGGAAATGATCCCAAAATGCCTAGAAATCATAAATGGTGTGGAAGCTGAGATAGCCCTTGACACAGGGGTCAATGGCATACTTGTTGACGAGACATTCGTCAGGAATGAAGATTTTACCGGCGAAGTCGTTCGTGTGCGGGTTGCTGAAGGAACACCCTAAATACGACGCTGCTGTGTCATTAACCTGGATTTCAAATACTACAAGGGAAAAGCCCCAGCTGTGGCAATAATTGGGCTTATGTACCCTGTCTTGATGGTTCGTGCGCTGAACCTAGTTCCTACTTTCCAGGCTGACCTCTACCATAAGGACATTTCTTGTTATAACTTACCTCGGGGGAAGTCACATGAAGCCATTTCAGCAGCAACTCCTGGCCTCGATGCCAAGAATTTGGACGATTCTCCGACTGACTCCATTGAGTCTGCTGCAGTCAGTACACGTAATGTGGAACGCGGAGAGTTTTCCCCTCCTTTAACAGATTATGCACCTCTAGAGCCATTGAAGTCCAGTCCAGACTTTGCCAAATTGCAGCAAGATTGCCCCAGCCTCAAACGCTGGATGCAGTAGGCCACCGAGGGAAGGACCTTCACGGTGAGAGGAAGAGGCCAGATCACTTACGCCCTTGAAGATGGAGTACTTCGTAGGCATGTGACTAAAGATGGCCACACCTTTAAACAGTTGGTGGTGCCCGCTTTGTTGCACCGCCATGCTATGTATGTGGCACACCATTTAAGTCTGAGTGGACACAGAGGCAAAGCAAAAACTCGGCACGTCCTTCAGAAGGCTTTTGCATGGCCAAACATGTACGCCGAGGTAGACAGATATGTAGGCTCCTGCCCTGTCTGTCAATCCACCTCAACGGCACCGGTACTGAAAGTTCCCATGGGGATAACTAAGCTCTCAATGGAGCCATTTTCCAAGGTCGCTATTGACATATTAGGTCCTATTAATTGAGCTTCATCCACGTGGAAACAGTTTCTCCTGGTATATGTTGACCTGGCAACAAGGTATCCAGATGCAGTGCCACTGTCTTCTATCACAATTGAAGCAGTCACTCATGCCCTATTTGAAATCTGCTCCAGGTTTCGCTTTCCTAAGCAGGTCACTTCTGACAATGGAAGTCAGTTTACAAGTAGGCACTTTGAGGCTTTCAATAACCTTTTAGAAAGGAAGCATATTCGTACGAGTGTCTATCATGCCCAATCAAATGGAGCATGCGAACGCTATAACGGGACATTGAAGCGATGTTTGCGCAAGCTAGTGATAGATATACTTAGGCAGTGGGACAAGTACGTCCCTGCTGCACTTTTCTCCTTCAGAGACACGCCCCACGACACTACTGGATACTCGCCTTTCAAGCTGATTTATGGTCATAAGGTCAGAGGCCCAGTGGAATTCTTGGCAGAATGTTGGGATTCACCTACCATCAAAGATAACGATAGGGACGTCCATGAGTATATTTTGAAGTTTTCGTCTCACCTCAAAAAGGTTTGGAAAACTGCACAATTAGCCATTAAGGGTCACCAGCAGACTGCCAAGCTCCTCTTTGACAAGCGTGCGCGGCGTCGTGCCCTGACACCCGGAGATCGAGCTCTGTTACTTCTTCCAACAGATACCCGCAAGCTAATGCTACGCTGGAAAGGACCGTACACTGTGGTACACCGGGTGAACCCCTGACAATTATGTGCTAAATGTTGATGGCAATAACCGGAAATACCACATTAACCAGCTGAAGCTTTATTGTGAGGACCCGGAGGCCCACAGGGATCCTGCATGGCACTCTCAGCAACCCCTATAGATGCCCTTAGCATCAACAGAACCTCCGAGGCTGCAGCAACACAGGTGCTCCATTATAGCCACCCCTTACCTCCTATATTGGAATACTCGACCCTTGCAGTGGAGACATACTTACGGGAGTGGAGTTTTTCTGAAGAAGCCCCTCTGGCCGCAGCCACCGCCCTTGCAATTGAAGACATAAGGTTAGATTTTGATGATGGTATGGATCCTGCCATTCTCACACACCGAGAGGAAAGTGTGAGTAATTGCATTATTAACTCCAGACTGCAACCGAGTCAACGGGAACGGCTAAACAAGCTATTAGAGGACTATGAGAACGTCTTCAACGACCTCCCAGGCATTACCACTACCCTTGAGCATCATGTCAGATTGACTGACCAAGAGCCATTTCAGCATTCCTGTGGTCTTCCCCACCAGCTGTCCTTAAGGCTGAAGGAAGATCTTGACACTTGGGTACGCCTCGGAATAGTTGAAAAGAGCATTTCGCCCTGGTGTTCGCCGTTACTGGCAGTGCGTAAGCGAGATGGCAGTCACAGGTTCTGCCTTGACTGTCGTAAGATTAACTACCGTACCATCTTTGATGGAGAGCCCATTGCTGATGCCGAGCATATTTTCTCATTGATTTCCCAAGCCCATTACCTGTCCAAGTATGGTCTATACCAGTTCAGGGTCATGCCTTTTGGTATGGTAAATGCCCCTGGCTGCTTCAGCAGACTCATGAGGATAGTACTACAGGATATTGACAATGTTCATGCTTTATAGACGACATCCTGGTGCATTCTCAGGATTGGTCATCGCACCTCAAGACCCTCCGCAGAGTTCTCACTCTTCTGAACTAGTATGGACTTCATTTAAAGCCTTCCAAATGTGAGATTGGTTTCACACAATTGCAGTATCTCGGCCATGTGGTTGGAGAAGGAGTTATGTCCCCTTTACATGACAGGGTACAAGCTATTAAGGATATGGAGAAACCTGCTACTGTCACTCAACTGAGATCATTCCTGGGTGGTGTCGGCTACTACCAACGGTTCATTCCACACTTTAATACTATTGCTGCCCCTTTGCAGCAAATGACCTCCTCAAAGCAAGGTAAAACCTCCCCTGTCCAATGGACAGATGAAGCGGAGAGAGCATTTTTCAAGCTCCGAGAAGCATTTGCGGGTAAGCCAGTATTACAACTGGTAAACCCTGATTTTCCATTTTTCTTAAAACCGACTCCTCAGACGAAGGCCTGGGTGCCGTGCTCTTGCAAGGCCGATCAGACAACTCAGCAGAAGTAGCTCCAGTGCGATATGCAAGCCGCAGGCTTCGCCCTGCAGAGCGAAATTACTCCACCGTGGAGAAGGAAGCTCTAGCTGCATATTGGGCCATAAAGAAATTTGAAGTCCATCTGTATGGCTAACATTTTTACACTGAGAACCGACCACCGACCTCTTTTATATTTACAGACTGCAGACAAGCTAAATCCTTGCCTGAAATAGTGGGCATTTTACCTGAATCTTTTCAAATTCACAGCCCAACATGTTCATGGCAAGGACAATGACCTTGCTGATCTACTAAGTCTACGGTCGTTACCCTCAAATGAAGAAGGTGGTGCTGTTAGCCTTAATTTGACAAGTCCGTAAAGATTACTTCTCTAATGTATTGTTTATATTTTATGTATATCTTTTGTGTCTTTAATACTGTACTGTACTTGTTTATTTTAGCATACAAACGTTATTCCTAATGGAAGACGAAAAAGATGAAGAATAATTCTATGAACGTAGTTTTATATTTCCCTTTGTGGGACTTTGAAAGCCAGAACATGGCGGAAAGATTTTAGTTTAGTGTTGAATAGCTGAAACTGTTTTAAATCCAGTCGCCAATGTTAATGACGACTTGGTTTATATTTTACATTTGCGTATACTGTATTTTTTGTTTTATATTATATTATTGTCCTCTTAAATATTGATATTTACTGATATCTAATTGTGATTTAATTTTCTTGAAATTTGAAGTTGATCACATATCTTTTATGTTTTGCATGTCATTTAATGTTTTATTTTTAAGACTTGTTCACTTTTCCCAATAGTATGATATGTTCCAGTGGTGGATCCCATTCTTATTGTTCATTTGTTCTTTTCCATGAGAAGGATATCTCATCCCTCATAATAACACTGAAGTCACCGTAACTTCCTCTGCTCTTTTTTCGCCTTCTGTAGTAGAATTATCCTAAATCAATATTCTTCAGAAAGGGCCTTTGTGGCAGAGTGTTTTGCTCAAGGTCACCAGAGGCTGTTAGATGCCTTATGTATTAATTTAGTAACTTAACTGTCATTTTTCTAACAAAAAAAATAATTCCCACTTCTTGACTTTTGCAGATTATGATTATTTGCAATTTACATTTTAGCGTATAGCTAATTTTAAATATACCTTATCTACTCTTCTTGTACGTGTAGAAGTATAGACCCGATATAAAGGCTGCTCCTACTTTTTCAACTCTTCTGTGAACTCACCAGATACGTTTTGTTTACAATCTTCTTATTATAAAAATTGTTCTTGCTGATAATTTTGTTATAAATTTGACCTTGCTGTTATGTCATTAGCCTGTCTAGATATACATCAGTAGCTTCTTTATTATTTGAGTACTTAAACTCCGTCTCCTACGAGCAAAGAACGTTCTAGAAATTATTTACCAGTAACCTAACTTTCCATTATCATTCTCGTTTTATTTTATTTGCTTCCACTTGTTGCACATAAAATACTGTCTCTCCCTTGCATCTCTGCTATAGTTGCCTGCCAGGGATCACCACTAAAGTAGTCCTTAAATGATATCAGAGCCAGTTACTGCTCTAGAAATATATCCAGCAGATGACGTCACCAGGAGGGACAATGAAGTGTCCTCTTTTGGCACTCAAACACCGCAAAGGCAACATCTCGCCTGAGCAGTCTAAGTTTATTTCAAACCTTATTTACGTGGCATCTTCACAGGAATTCATCTGGCACAACAAGGTGAGGGATAGTGTATGGTAAAGCTCGTGGGTCAAGCAAATTGGTTTTTCGAGAATTAGTTACATTCGTTACTGGCTAAATCCTATGAATTTTTTCTCAGATTCAATTAACATACAAACGAAATTTTGTAGATTACCTAACTGGAAACACACTTGCCAAAGTTAATTCCTTAACCTGGAAATTACAGCTGATATACATTGCTAAGAAGTTTCTTTTCATTGAATGTGATAAACGAAAATCTCACCCTCTGAAGACTGGTTATGAGTGCATAAAAATCTATCCCTTTTCCTATTAAAGTCTAATTTCATTTCACCTCTTTCTATCATCGTAAATAGAGTGTTTTATGTCAAAAACTCGTGAATAAACCTATTTGCTATATAAATTGCAAATAATTAATCATTTAGGTAAAGTGTTTTATGCTATAAACTGCAAATAATTAAAAGGTAATTTTACCCTGTTGGCTTTGCAAATATTTCTTGTTAACCACTATCTAATGAATGCATACTGTATTTATCTTGCTAATTCTTTATATGTTGGGGATAAAGTGTTTTGAGTTATAACTTGCAAATACTTCAAAAGGTGGTTTTGCACCCTCTTTTTCATTGCAAAGAGTTCTTGATAATCAAAAGTGAATGAATACTGTATTTAACTCGTAGATTCTTCCTTTATCATAAATAGAGTGTTTTACCATATTAATTGCAAACCAGTAATAAGCATTGCAACTTTTCTGGTTGCCCACAATTTAAGGAATACATACTGTACTGTATTTGTCTTGCTTATTCTTCATTTATTGTGAATAAATTGTTTTCCCTTAATACCAGTAAAGAATTAATGGTTCTGTATGCTATTATGGTAGCATAAATATTTCTGGTTAGCTGTGACTAACCAACATATTTTCATCCAGTAGAATAATATTGGAAACTCATTCTATGTGTGCTCATGCTTTCAGTTTCCCATTATTAACAGTGTGTCGCTTCTGTTTCTGCAATTGCAGTGGCCTCTATTCTACTCTGTCTGTGTGACAGAGGTAATCATCGAGTTGAAGCCAAAGTCTTGGCATACGTCCGTGGTGCAGGGAAACGAAATCGTACTCACCACCTCCGGGATTCGAGGCAGCATTTCATAAAATTTAAGTTGAGAAATTTATTTCAATTCTTTTAATGTCATTGCATTTCCAAAATTAAAAGAAAGTTGAATTCTGAGTTTCATTTAACGGCGTAATGGTATAACGCATGGGGTGTTCAAGTACAAATATCTGTCCTGTCTGTTTGTGAGCTCTTAACCGAGCTCAGAACTTTGAGTCCCCTTAGTAAAACAAAATCTTATCAACACACTACCTTCCCAACCCAATAAAGGGATTGATTTACGGGCCCATAACCAGTATTCAGAGAATGAGATTTTTTTTATCACCTTCATTGAAAAGAAACGTCTTAGCAATGTGATTACCTAATTGTGATTGCCTAATTGTGTTTACGGGAAAGAGCCCAAAGCTCGTATCTTCCCGTCTCCTGATCGGTTCCATTTTAAACTTAGTGATACTTATCATACCTGTCCTTAAAACTATGGATTGAGATAGCATTAACTACCTCCTCGCTTAGCGAATTCCAATTATCAACTACTCTTACACTGAAAAAGTATTTTCTTACATCCTGCAAAGAAGTTTTCTTACGAAGCTTCAAACTATGACCTCTAGTTCTAGAGCCAGCCATATCAAAATATCCATCCCTATCCACTCTATCATAACCATGAAGGAATTTAAAGACTGTCACCATATCCTCCCCTCACTCTTCCAGCTTCCAGTGATGGTAAGTCTAATTCCCTCAGCCTCTCATCATAACTGAGATTGCATATTTCTGGCACCAGTTTCGTGGCATGTCTTTGAACTTTTTCAAGCTTAGCTATGTGCTTTTTCAAGTGCGGATTCCAAAAGGGGGCTGCATATTCGAGTTTTGGCCTCATATAGGTTACATAAATATTTCTGAACATTTCCTTGTCCATGTGCCTGAAGGCTACCCTTACATTTGATAAGAATGCATATGCTGCCCTTACTATGCCATTTATATGTATTTCTGGAGACAAATCTGCCAGTATGTTTACTCTAGATCTCTCTCATTTTCTGTCTCTTGAAGTTGTACTCCAGCCACCAAGTAATCAAGCTTGGGCCTTCTTGCCCTTGTACCCATTCTCATTACCTTACATTTTGAAGTATTGAATTTCATTAGCCACTTTTCTGACCACTCATGCAGATTATTTAGATCCTCCTGAAGTTCTCTACCATTGTTCTCGTTTTTTACTTTCTTCACAATCTTTGCATCATCTGCAAACATATTCATAAATGAATTTACAGACTCTGGTAGGTCATTTACATATACAAGGAACAAAAATGGCCCTAAAACTGAACCCTGTGGAACCCAACTACTAACTCTACTCCATTCAGACACTGAGTGTCTTACTCTTACCCTCTGTTCCCTTCCTTCTAAGTAAGTTTTTATCCATTCCAAAACATTTCCACCTATTCTAGCCATTGCTTGCAGCTTCCTAATAAGTCTCCCATGTGGAACAGTGTCAAACGCTTTCTGGAAGTCTAGGAATATGCAATCTGCCCAGCCCTCTCTTTCCTGTAAGATTTGGCTTACCTCATCATAAAATTCTAATAAGTTTGTTACTGTTGATCTACCTTCTTTGAAGCCATGTTGCCTCACTGACAAAAAGTTGAAAGATTCCAAGTGAAGAGAGATATGTTTCCTTAGTAGTTTCTCCATAACTTTGCAAACTATGCTGGTCAAGGAATCTGGTCTATAGTTCAGAGCCGTATCAATCCTTCCCTTTTTGAAGATAGGTATCACATTTGCTTGTTTCCAGCATCTTGGAATCTCCCTTGACTACAGTGTCTTTTTAAATATGATACTTAGTGCCACTGATATTGAGTTTGTGATTACCTAATTGTGATTACCTAATTGTGTTTACGGGAAAGAGCCCAAAGCTCGTATCTTCCCGTCTCCTGATCGGTTCCATTTTATACTTAGTGATACTTATCATACCTGTCCTTAAAACTATGGATTGAGATAGCATTAACTACCTCCTCGCTTAGCGAATTCCAATTATCAACTACTCTTACACTGAAAAAGTATTTCCTTACATCCTGCGAAAAGGTTTTCTTACGAAGCTTCAAACTATGACCTCTAGTTCTAGAGCCAGCCATATCGAAATATCGATCCCTATCCACTCTATCATAACCATGAAGGAATTTAAAGACTGTCACCATATCCCCCCTCACTCTTCTAGCTTCCAGTGATGGTAAGTCTAATTCCCTCAGCCTCTCATCATAACTGAGATTGCGTATTTCTGGCACCATTTTCGTGGCATGTCTTTGAACTTTTTCAAGCTTAGCTATGTGCTTTTTCAAGTGCGGATTCCAAAAGGGGGCTGCATATTCGAGTTTTGGCCTCACATAGGTTACATAAATATTTCTGAACATTTCCTTGACCATGTGCCTGAAGGCTACCCTTACATTTGATAAGAATGCATATGCTGCCCTTACTATGCCATTTATATGTATTTCTGGAGACAAATCTGCCAGTATGTTTACTCCTAGATCTCTCTCATTTTCTGTCTCTTGAAGTTGTACTCCAGCCACCGAGTAGTCAAGCTTGGGCCTTCTTGCACTTGTACCCATTCTCATTACCTTACATTTTGAAGTATTGAATTTCATTAGCCACTTTTCTGACCACTCATGCAGATTATTTAGATCCTCCTGAAGTTCTCTACCATTGTTCTCGTTTTTTACTTTCTTCACAATCTTTGCATCATCTGCAAACATATTCATGAATGAATTTACAGACTCTGGTAGGTCATTTACATATACAAGGAACAAAAGTGGCCCTAAAACTGAATTCTGTGGAACTCCACTACTAACTCTTCTCCATTCAGACACTGAGTGTCTTACTCTAACCCTCTGTTCCCTTCCTTCTAAGTAAGTTTTTATCCATTCCAAAACATTTCCACCTATTCTAGCCATTGATTGCAGCTTCCTAATAAGTCTCCCATGTGGAACAGTGTCAAACGCTTTCTGGAAGTCTAGGAATATGCAATCTGCCCAGCCCTCTCTTTCCTGTAAGATTTGGCTTACCTCATCATAAAATTCTAATAAGCTTGTTATTGTTGATCTACCTTCTCTGAAGCCATGTTGCCTCACTGACAAAAAGTTGAAGGATTCCAAGTGAAGAGAGATATGTTTCCTTAGTAGTTTCTCCATAACTTTGCAAACTATGCTGGTCAAGGAAACTGGTCTATAGTTCAGAGCCGTATCCCTCCTCCCTTTTTGAAGATAGGTATCACATTTGCTTGTTTCCAGCTTCTATCACTGCAATCTGAGGGGGTGGGGTATTTTCTACTGTAAATACTGACTGAAACTCCTTGTTCAATTCTTTGCAGATCTCTTCATCCGTCTCAGTGATGCTTCCATCCGCTCTCTTTAGCCTTAAAACCTGTTCTTTTACCTTCAGTTTTCCTCTGATAAAGCTGTGGAAAAGCTTGGGATTTTCTTTAGCCTTCCTGGTGATGTCCCTCTCATAGTCTTTCTCTGCCTCTCTCCTTTTACTTAGGTAGTCATTTCTTGCTCTTTTGTAGGTTTGCCAGGCATTTATGTTTTTTCTCCTCCTATACCTTTTCCAGCATTTGTCTCTCCACTCCTTAGCTCTTTTTCACCCATTATCGAACCATTTCTCTCTGGCATGAATTACACCTACTTTGGTGACAGGTATCCAGCAATCTACTATCTTCCCATATTTCTCACAAAAGATGTCATACATTTCTTGTACAGATTTGTTGTAAAATAAGGTTCTCCAGTCAATAACTGCAAAAAGCTCATTCATTTTGATGTAATCTCCTTTTGGATAGTTCCTCCTCATGTCCTCAGTGACTCTACTCTCAGGAAGAATATCTTCAATGATATACTCCATCAACAACACACAGTGGTCACTCTTTCCAATTGGTGGTTCATTCTCAATTTTTTCAATATCCAACACATTATCTGTGAACACTAGATCAAGTAGTGATGGCTCATCCCCACCCCTGGCCCTTGTTGGTTCCATTACATGTTGGTGTAGGAAATTCCCTTGTACGCAATCTAGGAATCTTGCCCCGAATGAGTCCTCACCACTGTGTGGGTCAAGATTTATCCAATCTATCTCTTTATGATTAAAGTCTCCCATAATCAAAATCCTACATTTTTTTCCCGTGCCATGTTAACAACTGAGTTTATGACTTCAATAATACCAATATGACTTTCCTCATAAACTTCAAGCCTATTTTGGTTCCTTGGTGGGTTGTATGCAACAGTTATTATAATGCTCTCTGACCCAATATTTATGCGAGCAACAAGAAATTCCTTGAACTCACTTTCTATAGCCAAGTTTATTTCTTCAACTTGAATCCTTTCACTTATGAGCAGTGCTATCCCTCCACCAGTCCTCTCAGATCATTTAACCCTTAGTATTTTGAAACCCTTAGGAAAAACTTTGACACTGTTTATGTCCTCACTCAACTTAGTCTCTGTAATTGCTACTATATCTGCCTTACTGTTGTGAATCCTATCTTTTAATTCTACTGCCTTACCAGCTAATCCATCAGCATTTGTGTATAACAATCTTAATGAGGCCCCATCCCCTGATCTTCTGTCATTATCTTCTTTATCTCCCCTTTGTCTGGAAGAACTCTGTAATGAAAATTTTTCTTCTCTTCTTCATTTCTTTCATCATTTAACCTTCTTGCCTCTTGCAACAAGTTTTTGATCTTTCCCATCTCTTCCTGTGTTCTGTATTGTCTAATGAACACTTCTTTGAATTCTTGAAGATCTTTTAGACTTTTTTTTCTCAACAATATTTCCCTACATGTTTCCCCTCTCTCAAAGGTTACTTTTGTTGGTCTCGGCTTTCATTCCCTCGAATATTTACCTAGTTGGTGTATGTTTACAATATCCTCAGGACCACATACTACTCCAAGCTTTCTTATCAGGTCTACAACGCTAGCTTTATTTTCTTCAAGTCTCCCTTGCCATGTTGGCTCCTGGGACTCGCTTATGCCTGAGATTACCACTGTCTTCTCCTTATCAAGTGCCTGTCTGATGAGTGGGTTTGCCCTATCCATCATGTCTTTCATTTTTTCGATTACTGTCTCTTTATAGTCAACTGTTTGTATGTTTTCCAGTGCCACCACCTTTACAGCCTCTTTTACTGCCACATTCCCCTTTAGTGCATCAGCAAAGGAAGTTTTCATGGCATCATTTTCCATATTCAGCTCCTGGAACTCTTTTCTGAACTGTTCAATGTTTTCCTTAATCTGGACATTCCAAGCAGCAATCTCGTCTCTCTCAGAAGAGAGCAGTGAACTAACATCTAATTCCTTTAGGTTGTCATTTAGCTGTTTGTTTTTATCTTCTTGTTTAGAAAGTCTAGATTCTAGTTGACTCTTTTCAACTTCCAGAGAAAAACTTTTAATTAAGCTTCACACCGAATTTTTATATCTCCATATAAGTGCTATTTAGTGACTCAGTTTATCTCTTTTCTGGTAACACACATCTTAACTTAAAAACTTGACCATGGTAATTTAAGGATAAAAAGAAAAAGAAAAAAATCAACAAAACAAAAGTCAAACCTGAAGGAAAAATTCGAACCTGTGTCTGAGGTGGCACCCACCTGTTTTTGCTATATATTCTTCCTAACTGATAAACCCACTTGCTAACCAAGGTATGTTATCACAAGATTAGACTTTACATTTAACTCAATATATATACAAAATAAAAACAAAATAGTAAAAGAGAAAGCTAAAAGAAAAGCAAAAAAAAAAATGAAGAAAATAAGACAGCTGTACTACTTGGCAACTTAACTCAGTACTGTTGACAGGTGGATATTTTTTTTTTTTTTACTTATTCAATTTTTTCTTGTATCAAACTAACTAACAAGTTAATATAAATGGGAAGGATACTGATTTTAACAATATATGGAACCACAGGATCAGGTAAACGGCCTAAGAGCTTTCCCCAGTTTACACAAAAAATTAGGTAATGTGATGTGATGGCTTCACCTCTGGCAACTCTTCTAAATTTCCTTCAAGGCAGAACTGGACGGCAGCTTCTCTCTCCCCTCACGAAAAATGTTCTCAATTTTTTTTCCTTTAATATTTTGGACAGTCTCGTCATACAACAAATATAAGTTTTGTACTCACAATACTCTGCAGGATTTCAGATTTAGGGAAATTATGGTAAAGTTTTCCACTAAGCACTTAGTCACTCGAAACAATTAAAAATTTAAGAGGAGCAGTTCCGTGTGTCACTGTATATCAGCTATAGTGTCCAGGTTAAGGAATTAACTTTGGCGAGTGAGATTCCAGTTAGGTAATCTACAAAATTTCGTTTCTATGGGAATGGAATCTGAGAAAAATTCGTAGGATTTAGCCAATAACGAATGTAACTAATTCTCAAAAAAACAATTTGCTTGACCCACGAGCTTTACCATACACTATCCCTCACCTTGTTTGTGCCAGATGAATTCCTGTGAAGATGACGCATAAATAAGAACTGAAATAAATTTGACTGCTGAGGCGAGATGCTGCCTCTGGGATGTTTGGCTGCCAAATGAGGACGCTTCAATGTCCCTCCTGGTGACGTCATATGTAGGATATATTTCCAGAGCAGTAACTGGCTCTTATATCATTTAAGGGCTACTTTAGTGGTGGTCCCTGGCAGGCAATTATAGCAGAGATGCAAGGGAGAGACAGTATGTTAGGTGCAACAAGTGGAAGCAAATAAAACGAGAATCATAATGGAAAGGTAGGTTACTGGAAAACAATCTCTAGAACGTTTTTTTGCGTTGTAGGAGATGGAATTTAAGTACTCAAATAATAAAGAAGCTACTGAAATATATCTAGACAGGCTAATGACATAACATCAAGGTCAAATTTATAACAAAATTATCAGCAAGAACAATTTTTACAATATTTTATTAGCAAGAGCTATTTCATCATAAGAAAATTGTAAAGAAAACGTATCTGATAGGTTCACTGAAAAGATGGAATGGTAGGAGCAGCCTTTATATTGGGACTATGCTTCTACACGTACAAAAACAGTAAATAAGTATATTTAAAATTAGCTATAAGCTAAAATATAAATTGCAAATAATCATAATCTGCAAAAGTCAAGAAGTGGGAATTATTATTAGTTAGAAATATGAGAGTTAACTTACTAAATTAACTGTTAAGGCATCTAACAGCCTCTGGTGACTTTGAGCAAAACACTCTGTCACAATTGCTCTTTCTAGAGAATACTGATTTAGCAAAATTCTACTATAAAAGGCGAAAAAAGAACAGAGGAAGTTATGGTGACTTCAGTTTTATTATGAGGGATGAGATATCCTTCTCATGGAATAGCACAAATGAACAATAAGAATGGGATCCACCACTGGAACATATCATACTATTAGGAAAAGTGAACAAGTCTTATGACAAAACATTAAATGACATGCAAAACATAAAAGAAATGATATCAAATCAAATTTCAAGAAAATTAAATCACAATTAGATATCAGTGAATACCAATATTTAAGTTTAAGAATGCTTCACATGCAATAAAACAATAAAATATAAAAAAAAAATTCAGTATACGCAAATGGAAAATTTTAACCAAGTCGTCATTAACATTGCCGACTGGATTTAAAACAGTTTCAGCTATTCAACACTAAACTAAAAAGTTTCCGCCATGTTCTGGCTTTCAGAGTCACACAAAGGGAAATATAAAACTACGTTCAAAGAAATATTCTTCATCTTTTTCGTCTTCCATTAGGAATAACATTTGTATGCTAATATAAACAAGTACAGTACAGTATTAAAGACATAAAAGATAACAATAAAAAGTAAACAACACATCAGAGATGTAATCTTTACTGAATAGTCAAATTGAGGCTCACAGCACCAGCTTCCTCATTGGAGGGTAACGACTGTCGACTCAGTAGATCAACAAGGTCATTGTCCTTGCCATGAACATGTTGGACAGTGAATTTGAAAAGATTCAGGTAAAGTGGCCACCTTTTCAGGCGAGGATTTAGCTTGTCTGCAGTCTGTAAATATAGAAGAGGTCGGTGGTCGGTTCTCAGTGTAAAATGTTGGCCTACAGATGTACTTCAAATTTTGTTATGGCCCAGTAATGCAGCTAGAGCTTCCTTTTCCACGGTGGAGTAATTTCACTCTGCAGGGCGAAGCCTGCGGCTTGCATATCGCACTGGAGCTACTTCTGCTGAGTTGTCTGATCGGGCTTGCAAGAGCACGGCACCCAGGCCTTCGTCTGAGGCGTTGGTCTGCAAGATAAATGGAAAATCAGGGCTTACCAGTTGTATTACTGGCTCACCCGCCAATGCTTCTCAAAGTTTGCAAAATGCTCTCTCCGCTTCATCTGTCCATTGGACAGGGGAGGTTTTACCTTGCTTTGAGGAGGTCATTTGCTGCAAAGGGGCAGTGATAGTATTATAGTGTGGAATGAACCGTTGGTAGTAACCAACACTACCAAGGAATGATCTCAGTTGAGTGACAGTAGCAGGTTTCTCCATATCCTTAATAGTTTGTACCCTGTCCTGTAAAGGGGACATAACTCCTTCTCCAACCACGTGGCCGAGATACTGCAATTGTGTGAAACCAATCTCACATTTGGAAGGCTTTATATGAAGTCCATGCTGGATCAGACGAGCAAGAACTCTGCGGAGAGTCTCGAGGTGCGATGGCCAATCCTGAGACTGCACTAGGATATTGTCTATAAAGCATGAAACATTGTCGAGATCCTGTAGTACTATCCTCATGAGTCTGCTGATGCAGCCAGGGGCATTTACCATATCAAAAGGCATGACCCTGAACTAGTATAGACCATATCTTGTGGAAAAGGTTGTTAGAGGCTTGGTAGTCTCGCTCAGTGGGACTTGCCAAAATACACTGGCCAGATCCAACTTGGACAGGTAACGGGCTTGGGAAAGCAACGAGAAAATATGCTCGGCGTCAGCAATGGGCTCTCCATCAAAGATGGTACGGTAGTTAATCTTACGACAGTCAATGCAGAACCTGTGACTGCCATCTCACTTACACACTGCTAGTAACGACGAACACCAAGGCGAAATGCTCTTTTCAACTATTCCGAGGCGGACCCAAGTGTCAAGATCTTCCTTCAGCCGTATGGACAGCTGGTGGGGAAGACCACAGGAATACTGAAATGGCTCTGGGTCACTCAATCTGACATGATGCTCAAGGGTAATGGTAATGCCTGGGAGGTCGTTGAAGACATTCTCATAGTCCACTAATAGCTTGTTTAGCCATTCCCGTTGACTCGGTTGCAGTCTGGAGTTAATAATGCAATTACTCACACTTTCTTTTCGGTGTGTGGGAATGGCATGAGCCTTACCATCATCAAAAGCTAAGCTTATGTCTTCAATTGAGAGGGCAGTGGCTGCGGTCAGAGGGGCTTCTTCCGAAAAACTCCACTCCCGTAAGTATGTCTCCACTGCAAGGGTCGAGTATTCCAATATAGGAGGTAAGGGGTGGCTATAATGGAGCACCTGTGTTGCTGCAGCCTCAGAGTTTCTGTTGATGCTAAGGGCATCTATAGGGGTTGCTGAGAGTGCCAGCGCATGATCCCTGTGAGCCTCCGGGTCCTCACAATAAAGCATCAGCTGGTTAATGTGGTATTTCCGGTTATTGCCATCAACATTTAGCACATAATTGTCAGGGATCACCCGGTGTACCACAGTGTATGGTCCTTTCCAGCATAGCATTAGCTTGCGGGAATCTGTTGGAAGAAGTAACAGAGCTCAATCTCCAGGTGTCAGAGCACAACGCCGCGCACGCGTGTCAAAGAGGAGCTTGGCAGTCTGCTGGTGACCCTTAACGGCTAATTGTGCAATTTTCCAAGCCTTTTTGAGGTGAGACGAAAACTTCAAAATATACTCATGGACGTCCGTATCGTCATCTTCGATGGTAGGTGAATCCCAACATTCTGCAAAGAATTCCACTGGGCCTCTGACCTTATGACTATAAATCAGCTCGAAAAATGAGTATCCAGTAGTGTCGTGGGGCATGTCTCTGAAGGAGAAAAGTGCAACAGGGACGTACTTGTCCCATTGCCTAGGTATATCTAACACTAGCTTGTGCAAACATCGCTTCAATGTCCCGTTATAGCGTTCGCATGCTCCATTTAATTGGGCATGATAGATGCTTGTACGAATGTGCTTCATTTCTAAAAGGTTACAGAAAGCCTCAAAGTGCCTACTTGTAAACTGACTTCCATTGTCAGGAATCTCCTGCTCAGGGAAGCCAACCCTGGAGCAGATTTCAAATAGGGCATGAGCGACTGTTTCAGTCGTGATAGAAGAAAGTGCAACTGCATCTGGATACCTTGTTGCCAGGTCGACGTATACCAGGAGGAACTGTCTCGCCGTGGACGAAGCCGGATTAATAGGACCTAATATGTCAATAGCGACCTTGAAAAATGGCTCCATTGAGAGCTTAGTTATCCCCATGGGAACTTTCAGTACCGGTGCCGTAGAGGTGGATTGACAAACAGGACAGGAGCTCACATATCTGTCTACCTCGGCGTTCATTTTTGGCCATGCAAAAGCCTTCTGAAGGACGTGCCGAGTCTTTGCTTTGCCTCTGTGTCCATTAAGAGGTAAATGGTGTGCCACATACATACCCTGGCGGCGCAACAAAGCGGGCACCACCAAATGTTTAAAGGTGTGGCCATCTTTAGTCACATGCCTACGAAGTACTCCATCTTCAAGGGCCTAAGTGATGTGGCTTCCTCCTCCCACCGTGAAGGTCCTTCCCTCGGTGGCCTGCTGCATCCAGCGTTTGAGGCTGGGGCAATTTTGCTGCAATTTGGCAAAGTCTGGACTGGACTTCAATGGCTCTAGAGGTGCATAATCTGTTAAAGGAGGGAAGAACTCTCCGCATTCCACATTACGTGTACTAACTGCGGCAGACTCAATGGAGTCAATCGGATGTGGTGAGCAAGATTTCGTTTCCCGGCATAACAGACGTATGCCAAGACTTCGGCCTCAACTCGACGATTACCTCTGTCACACAGGCAGAGTAGAATAGAGGACACTGCAATTGCAGAAACGGAAATGACACACTGTTAATAATGGGAAACTGAAAGCATGAGCACATATAATGAGTTTCCAATATTATTCTACTGGATGAAAATATATTGGTTAGTCACAGCTAACCAGAAATATTTATGCTACCATAATAGCATACAAACCATTATTTCTTTACTGGTATTAAATGAAAACAATTTATTCACAATAAATGAAGAATAAGCAAGACAAATACAGTACTGTATGTATTCCTTAAATTGTGGGCAACCACAAAAGTTTCAGTGCTTATTACTGATTTGCAATTAATATGGTAAAACACTCTATTTACGATAAAGGAAGAATCTGAGATAAATACAGTATTCATTCACTTTTGGTTATCAAGAACTGTGTGCAATGAAAAAAGGGGGTGGCAAAACCACCTTTTGAAGTATTTGCAACTTATAACTCACAACACTTTATCCCCAACATATGAAGAATTAGCAAGATAAATACAGTATGCGTTCATTAGATTGTGGTTAACAGGAAATATTTGCAAAGCCAACAGGGTAAAATTACCTTTTAATTATTTGCAGTTTAACATGTTAGTTACATGATTATTTGCAATTTATATAGCAAATAGCTTTATTCACGAGTTTTTGACATAAAACACTTTATTTACGATGATAGATTGGGGTGAAATTAAATTAGAATTTGTTAGGAGAAAGGATAGATTTTTACGGGCTCATAACCAGTCTTCAGAGGATGAGATTTTTGTTTATCACCTTCAATGAAAAGAACCTTCTTAGCATTGTTTATCAACTGTAATTTCCAGGTTAAGGAATTAACTTTGGCAAGTGAGATTCCAGTTAGGTAATCTACAAAAGTTTGTTTGTATGAGAATGGAATCTGAGAAAAAATTCATAGGATTTAGCCAGTAACAAATGTAACTTATTCTCGAAAAACCAATTTGCTTGACCCACGAGCTTTACCATACACTATCCCTCACCTTGTTTGTGCCAGATGAATTCCTGTGAAGATGCCATGTAAATAAGGTTTGAAATAAACTTGACTGCTGAGGCGAGATGCTGCCTCTGGGATGTTTGGCCGCCAAATGAGGACGCTTCAATATCCCTCCTGGTGACATCATCTGTAGGATATATTTCCAGAGCAGTAACTGGCTCTTATATCATTTAAGGGCTACTTTAGTGGTGGTCCCTGGCAGGCAATTATAGCAGAGATGCAAGGGAGAGACAGTATTTTAGTTGCAACAAGTGGAAGCAAATAAAATAAAACGAGAATCATAATGGAAAGTTAGGTTACTGGTAAACAATCTCTAGAATGTTCTTTGCGTTGTAGGAAACGGAGTTTAATACTCATATAATAAAGAAGCTACTGAAATATATCTAGAAAGGCTAATGACATAACAGCAAGGTCAAATTTATAACAAAATTATCAGCAAGAACAATTTTTATAATACTTTATTAGCAGGAGCTATTTTTTCATAAGAAAATTGTAAAGAAAACGTATCTGATAAGTACACTGAAAAGATGGAATGGTAGGAGCAGCCTTTATATCGGGACTATGCTTCTACACGTACAAGAATAGTAAATAAGGTATATTTAAAATTAGCTATAAGCTAAAATATAAATTGCAAATAATCATAATCTGCAAAAGTCAAAAAGTGGGAATTATTTTTAGTTAGAAAGATGAGAGTTAAGTTACTAAATTAACTATTAAGGCATCTAACAGCCTCTGGTGACTTTGAGCAAACCACTCTGTCACAAAATTGTTTTCCTTTAATACCGGCAAAGAATCAATGGTTTTGTATGCTCTTATGGTAGCATAAATATTTCTGGTTAGCTGTGACTAACCAATATATTTTCATCCAGTAGAATAATATTGGAAACCCATTATATGTGTGCTCGTGCTTTCAGTTTCCCATTATTAATGGTGTGTCGTTTCTGTTTCTGCAATTGCAGTGTCCTCTATTCTACTCTGCCTGTGTGACAGAGGTAATCGTCAAATTGAGGCCAAAGTCTTGGCATACATCTGTGGTGCTGGGAAACGAAATCATGCTCACCATCTCCAGGATTCGAGGCTGCATTCCATAAAAATTTTATTAAAAATATTAATTCAATTCTTTTAATGTCATTGCATTTCCAAAATGAAAAGCAAGTTGAATTCTGAGCTTCATTTAACCGAGTAGTGGTATACGGGTGGAGTGTTCAAGTACAAATATCTGTCCTGTCTGTTTGTCAGCTCTTAACTGAGCTCTGTACTTTGAGTCCCCTTAGTAAAACAGAAACTTAACAACTCTCCATTCCCACACATTTGCTGATAAATTTCATTATATTTTGAAATTGCTCTTGCTGATAATTTTGTTATAAATTTGACCCTGCTGATATGTCATTAGCCTGTCTAGATACATTTCAGTAACTTCTTTATTATTTGAATATTTAAAATTCCATTTCCTGCAATGCAAAGAACGTTCTGGAAATTGCTTGCCAGTAACCTATTTTGCCCATAATATTTCTGCTTGTTACATCTAAAATACAGTCTATCCCTTGCATCTCTGCCATAATTGCCTACCAGGGACCACGACTACAGCAGCCCTCAAATTTTATATGAATGAATTTCTGCTCTGAATATACATCCTACAATGGGCCGAATGATGACGTCACCAAGAAGGACGCTTGATCACTCTCATTTGGCGACCACTGTGTAGCAGATTGGCCCATGGCACCAGCCGCCCGTTGTGATACTACAGCTGAAGAGTCTTGTGGACTTGGATAATTCTGTCCTGGACATTTCGATGTTAAGTCTTCCTTCAGTTACGGTTCTCGTTCTATGCCTACATCAACACTGAATATTCTTGGATATTTGTTACACATGTCTTATTATCCCTTCACATCTGACAAGTCACAACATTTCCCATCTCTATTTCTCTTTATGATTTCTTTGTGCCCAGGCCTGATGAGGACAGATTTTTTTTTTATTTGGCCTGTCCTGGTGTCAAAAAAAAAAATCCTAGAGGTAAGATCTTCCCTCAGCAGTCAAGCTCACTTAAAACTTTTTTTAAGTGGCATCTTCACAGGAATTTATCTGCCACAAACATGTGTCCTCTATTCTACTCTGCCTGTGTGACAGAGGTGATCGTCGAGTTGAGGTCATGCGAAATGCCAAAATGTTGCAAGGCCCCAATATCTACCTTAATGATGACCTGTTATTACGTAATTGTAATTACCTAATTGTGTTTACGGGAAAGAGCCGAAAGCTCGTATCTTCCCGTCTCCTGATTGGTTCCATTTTATACTTAGTGATGCTTATCATACCTGTCCTTAAAACTATGGATTGACATAGCATTAACTACCTCCTCACTTAGCCAATTCCAATTATCAACTACTCTTACACTGAAAAAGAGTTTCCTTACATCCTGCAAAGAAGTTTTCTTACGAAGCTTCAAACTATGACCTTTAGTTCTAGAGCCAGCCATATCGAAATATCGATCCCTATCCACTCTATCATAACCATGAAGGAATTTAAAGACTGTCACCATATCCCCCCTCAATCTTCTAGCTTCAAATGATGGTAAGTCTAATTCCCTCAGCCTCTCTTCATAGCTGAGATTGCGTATTTTTTGCACCAGGTTCGTGGCATGTCTTTGAACTTTTTCAAGCTTAGCTATGTGCTTTTTCAAGTGCGGATTCCAAAAGGGGGCTGCATATTCGAGTTTTTGCCTCACATAGGTTACATAAATATTTCTGAACATTTCCTTGTCCATGTGCCTGAAGGCTACCCTTACATTTGATAAGAATGCATATGCTGCCCTTACTATGCCATTTATATGTATTTCTGGAGACAAAACTGCCAGTGTGTTTACTCCTAAATCTCTCTCATTTTCTGTCTCTTGAAGATGTACTCCAGCCATCGAGTAGTCAAGCTTGGGCCTTCTTGCACTTGTGCCCATTCTCATTACCTTACATTTTGAAGTATTGAATTTCATTAGCCACTTTTCTGACTACTCATGCAGACTATTTAGATCTTCCTGAAGTTCTCTACCATTGTTCTCATTTCTTTCTTTCTTCACAATCTTTGCATCATCGGCAAACATAATCATGAATGAATTTACAGACTCTGGTAGGTCATTTACATATACAATGAACAAAAGTGGCCCTAAAACTGAAACCTGTGGAACTACACTACTAACTCTTCTCCATTCAGACACTGAGTGTCTTACTCTAACCCTCTGTTCCCTTCCTTCTAAGTAAGTTTTTATCCATTCCAAAACATTTCCACCTATTCTAGCCATTGCTTGCAGCTTCCTAATAAGTCTCCCATGTGGAACAGTGTCAAACGCTTTCTGGAAGTCTAGGAATATGCAATCTGCCCAGCCCTCTCTTTCCAGTAAGCTTCGGCTTACCTCATCACAGAATTCTAATAAGTTTGTTACTGTTGATCTACCTTCTCTGAAGCCATGTTGCCTCACTGACAAAAAGTTGAAGGATTCCAAGTGAAGAGAGATATGTTTCCTTAGTAGTTTCTCCATAACTTTGCAGACTATGCTGGTCAAAGAAACTGGCCTATAGTTCAGAGCCGTATCCCTCCTTCCCTTTTTGAAGATAGGTATCACATTTGCTTGTTTCCAGCATCTTGGAATCTCCCCCGACTCCAGTGACTTTTTAAATATGATACTTAGTGCCAATGATATTGAGTTTGCACATTTTTTAAGCACATGAGGGGATATGTCATCAGGACCTGTAGCTTTATGAACATCTAAATCCATCAGCGCTTTGCATACCTCTGTGGCTGTAAGGTTGATGTTCTCTAATACCGGCCCTTGTGCTTCTATCTCTGCAATCTGAGGGGGTGGGGTATTTTCTACTGTAAATACTGACTGAAACTCCTTGTTCAATTCTTTGCAGATCTCTTCATCCGTCTCAGTGATGCTTCCATCCGCTCTCTTTAGCCTTAAAACCTGTTCTTTTACCTTCAGTTTTCCTCTGATAAACCTGTGGAAAAGCTTGGGATTTTCTTTAGCCTTCCTGGTGATGCCCCTCTCATAGTCTCTCTCTGCCTCTCTCCTTTTACTTAGGTAGTCATTTCTTGCTCTTTTGTAGGTTTGCCAGGCATTTATGTTTTTTTTCCTCCTATACCTTTTCCAGTATTTGTCTCTCCACTCCTTAGCTCTTTTACACCCATTATCGAACCATTTCTCTCTGGCATGAATTACACCTACTTTGGTGACAGGTATGCAGCAATCTACTATCTTCCCATATTTCTCACAATAGATGTCATACATTTCTTGTACAGATTTTTTGTAAAATAAGGTTCTCCAGTCAATAACTGCAAAAAGCTCATTCATTTTGATGTAATCTCCTTTTGCATAGTTCCTCCTAATGTCCTCAGCGCCTCTACTCTCAGGAAGAATATCTTCAATGATATACTCCATCAACAACACACAGTGGTCACTCTTTCCAATTGATGGTTCATACTCAACTTTTTCAATATCCAACACATTATCTGTGAATACTAGATCAAGTAGTGATGGCTCATCCCCACCCCTGGCCCTTGTTGGTTCCATTACATGTAGGTGTAGGAAATTCCCTTGTACGCAATCTAGGAATCTTGCCCCGAATGAGTCCTCACCACTGTGTGGGTCAAGATTTATCCAATCTATCTCTTTATGATTAAAGTCTCCCATAATCAAAATCCTACATTTTTTTTCCGTGCCATGTTAACAACTGAGTTTATGACTTCAATAGTACCTATACGACTTTCCTCATAAACTTCAAGCCTATTTTGGTTCCTCGGTGGGTTATATACAACAGTTATTATAATGCTCTCTGACCCAGTATTTATGCGAGCAACAAGAAATTCCTTGAACTCACTTTCTATAGCCAAGTTTATTTCTTCAACTTGAATCCTTTCACTTATGAGCAATGCTATCCCTCCACCAGTCCTCTCAGAACTTTTAACCCTTAGTATTCTGAAGCCCTTAGGAAAAACTGTGACACTATTTATGTTTTCACTCAACTTAGTCTCTGTAATTGCTACTATATCTGCCTTACTGTTGTGAATCCTATCTTTTAATTCTACTGCCTTACCAGCTAATCCATCAGCATTTGTGTATAACAATCTTAATGAGGCCCCATCCCCTGATCTTCTGTCATTATCTTCTTTATCTCCCCTTTGTCTGGGAGAACTCTGAAATGAAAATTTTTCTTCTCTTCTTCATTTCTTTCCTCATTAAACCTTCTTGCCTCTTGCAACAAGTTTTTGATCTTTCCCATCTCTTCCTGTGTTCTGTATCGTCTAATGAACACTTCTTTGAATTCTTGAAGGTCTTTTAGACTTTTTTTTCTCAACAATATTTCCCTACATGTTTCCCCTCTCTCAAAGGTTACTTTTGTTGGTCTCGGCTTTCATTCCCTCGAATACTTACCTAGTTGGTGTATGTTTACAATATCCTCAGGACCACAAACTACTCCAAGCTTTCTTATCAGGTCTACAACCCTAGTTTTATTTTCTTCAAGTCTCCCTTGCCATGTTGGCTCCTGGGATTCGCTTATGCCTGAGATTACCACTGTCTTCTCCTTATCAAGTGCCTGTCTGATGAGTGGGTTTGCCCTTTCCATCACAACGTCTTTCATTTTTTCGATTACTGTCTCTTTATAGTCAACTGTTTGTATGTTTTCCAGTGCCACCACCTTTACAGCCTCTTTTACTGCCACATTTCCCTTTAGTGCATCAGCAAAGGAAGTTTTCATGGCATCATTTTCCATATTCAGCTCCTGGAACTCTTTTCTGAACTGTTCATTGTTTTCCTTAATCTGGACATTCCAAGCAGCAATCTCGTCTCTCTCAGAAGAGAGCAGTGAACTAACATCTAATTCCTTTAGGTTGTCATTCAGCTGTTTGTTTTTATCTTCTTGTTTAGAAATTCTAGTTTCTAGTTGACTCTTTTCTGCATCACAGGCAATAAAATATGCACAGATGCCACAACTAAAAAAGGCTAGATCAGAAGGGAAATTAGCCTACTTTAGGCATACTAAGCTCATCGTGAAGGAACAATACAACACCGAGAGTGTGGCTGGTGCAGTGGGTGGCACGGTTTAGGAGATGCCAGGATGAGAGGTGCGGGGGCGGGGGGCACGGGAGTGGGGAGACAGGAGAGCGATATGTCATCACCCGCACCCCCTCCTGCCGTGTCTCCTGCCACAGGTGATATAAAACGCCACCCAAAACCAATAAATGGCTGGAAGAACCCGGTAAGATTTGAAAGAAATAAATGGTAACTTGTAAGTCAGTTAATGTAGTGTAACTTATTTCTTCACCATGGCTGTAAATAGATACCTTCCATACTATTCCATTAGTGATGATGAACTTATAAGGCTAACAAACAACGACAAAGTACTTCCAAATTACTTATGTATCAAAGAGCTTGATAAGATGATATTTAACCCACTTAATCTAGAAAATGAAATAGATTTGTTTTTTAATAATATGAGAAACGCAACCAACACTTTTTCAATTTATATATACTTAAATGAACTTTATTAAAATTTAAATAAATCTAACGCATTTTCGATTTTGTGCATGAACATTAGAAGGCTTGCAAATAATCTTCAAATATTTGTTGATCAATATTTAACAGAAAATAATATATATGATGTAACGTTTTTTCGGAGAATAGGCTGGATAATAATATTAAATCATTTTATAATATAACAGGTTATAATACGTACACTCAGAACAGAAACAGGAAAGGTGGAGGTATATGTATGTATGTAGCAAATAAGTATAGCTCGAGTGTTATAAAGGAGTGCAGTATGATAGAACGATTCATTGGATGTGTTAGTGTACAGGTACATAACGGTAAGGAAAATTGCTTCTTCGCATCTGTATATAGACCACCGAAGGGGAACATGCCTGAAATCCTTGGAGCTTTACTGAAATTATTTGATTTTGCAGCAAGAAATAAGTACAAAACTATTTATTTATTCGGTGATTGGAACTTAGATTTGTTTAAAATAAATGATCAAAGAGTAACTGATTTTATAAACATAATGTATTCACATGGCTGCTTTCCACTAACTACTAAACCTACGAGAGTAACTGAATATAGTGCATCTCTAATCGATCATATCTGGACCACAAATCTTGAAGACAACATAAGCAAGTACATAGTGTACACTGACATAACAGATAATTTCGCAGTATACTCCCAGTTTAAAAAAGAACATAAATTTGATGCATATGTAGAAAAAAGACATTACTCTGATGATAACCTAACTAAATTTACTAGAGATATATCACATGCATGAAAAATAGCAACATATTATAGACCTAAATATCGCAAATGAAGCTTTTAATAAATTTCACTGTACATTTACAGATAAATTTCTAGACTGCTTTCCTCTAAGAAAATTGACTGTAAATAATAAAAACAACAGATGCCCACATATAACTGCAGGATTAAAAAATAGTATCAAAGAAAGACACCGTTTAGAAAGGCTTGCAACAAAATGGCCTTTGTCTTTTGAAACCGGATAAAAAACTTACAGGAACAAATTAGTAACACTACTTCGAGCTGCAAAAAATGGATATTTTCAGGATAAGCTTAAGAAGGAACAAGGAAACAGCAAGTCTACCTGGAATACTATAAACAGCCTAATGGGACGAAAACAATTTAATCATTCAAAGCAAATCAAATTAAAAAATTATAATAACCACACTGCTAATATCTTTAATAATCATTTCTTAACTATAGCACAACCAACACAGGAACAACTAAATGTGCAACAAAACTCACACCACCAGTTTCTTAATAATCCACCAGACTTTTCGTTTTACTTGTATCCTGTAACAAGGGAGGAAGTCACTAAATATATAAAAACCTTAAAACCAAATACAGCATCGGGATATGATAAAATTCCATCAAAACTACTCCAGGTCACTGCCCATTACATTGGTACCCCACTTACCCACATAATCAATCTATGTTTTCAGCAAGGATGTTTTCCAGACAAACTAAAAAGTGCTAAAGTAATACCTATATTCAAGTCAGGCAATGAATATGATGAAAATAACTACAGACCTACATAAACTTACCGTCCTTAAGTAAAGTGTTTGAAAAAGCGATTGTTCACAGACTTAAAGAATTCCTTGAAAAGTTCAACCTATTATCTGAAAATCAATATGGATTCCGTAATAATAAGACCACCGAAAAAGCAATAATGAACTATACAAGTGATGTTTATCAAAATCTGGAAAATAAAAACTTTGTTGCAGGGGTTTTCCTAGACTTGTCCAAAGCATTTGACTCATTAGACCATGATATACTAATAGAAAAACTAAATTGTGTGGGTATTAGGGGAACACCATTACAGTTATTTAAGAGCTACTTGAAAAATAGAAAACAAGCCCTATATTGTAATGGGAAAGCATCTTTGTTGCAAACTATTGAGAGGGGAGTACCACAGGGATCAATACTCGGCCCACTGTCATTTTTAGTTTATATAAATTATATTTATAATGCCAGTAATAAATTCAAATATATTCTTTATGCAGATGACACCAACCTTCTCTTGCATGATAATAACCTTGACCACCTGCATTCTGTTTTAAATAGTGAACTAGAAAAAATTAGCAACTGGGTCTCTGTTAATAAATTAAAGCTAAGTTTTTCCAAAACTGGCTATATCTTATTTCAAAATAGATCTGTAGTACACAATATTGGTCAAGTTAATATGAATTTAAAAGAGTTGCTTGTAAGAAATTTTTGGGAGTAATTATTGATGAGAATTTAAGTTGGAAATATCATATTCAATCTGTCTGCTCAAAACTGTTCAAGACGAGTGGAATTTTGTATAAAATTCGCCATACCCTAACAAATGTGTCCTTAAAATATATATACTATTCCCTGTGTTATCCTCATATTATATACTGTTTGTCCATCTGGGGTTGTACTTGGCCGTCAATTGTAAAGGATGTATTTGTAACTCAGAAAATACTGATCAGAACTATTACATATAGTGGAAAATATGACTCAACTTCCTCTTTATTCAAGGAGCTAAACCTGCTTAAATTTAATTACTTGATACAATATTTCTGTCTTATTATTATACATAGTGATGTTAATGACAACAACCATAACAGAAAATTATTTAGATTTATTCAACACTGTTGGGGTTTAGGATGCTAGAGTGTTGTTAAGATTCTGTTTTACTAAGGGGACTCAAAGTACAGAGCTCGGTTAAGAGCTCACAAACAGACAGGACAGATATTTGTACTTGAGCACCCCATCTCTATTACCATAAGTCGGTTAAATGAAACTCAGAATTCAACTTTCTTTTAATTTTGGAAATGCAATGACATTAAAAGAATTGAATTAAATTTCTCAAATTAAATTTTATGAAATGCTGCCTCGAATCCCGGAGGTGGTGAGCACGATTTT